>VYZT01000040.1:77708-111056 GCA_013400735.1 Pomatostomus ruficeps
CAAAAATCTTGGACAGGACTGACCAGCCATACAGGTGACAAAGCCATACAGAAAATATTCTCAGGGTTGTACACAGAAAATATCTCCCACAGTTGTTCCAGATACTTCACCCAGCCTCAGCCTCTCATGCAAGGGCCCTTCCCTCAGCTGCCCGCCTGCTGCCTCTCAGGACTGACCCCACGTGAGCTGACTGCAGTTGGAGACCACTGGTGCATCTGGTGTGGTCCCAGGGGACCTCTGTAGCCTCTGTTCTGTGTTTCTGCCTCACTTCTCTCCCACTAATCATGGGAATTGAATGGCAGGTGATGCCAAGCTGATAGACTCTGGTAGCTTTTCAATCCACCCATTACTATCCCATCTTACACAGGGAGACCAGACACAGGCATGTCACAGAATCATGCTGGGTAGGAAGCCAAGGCTGTGGTCTAGTGCTTCCCACCACTAATCCCTGGGATGTATCTTATGCTTTGACCTTTGCATAAATGACATGACAGGGCATGTGCTATAGATGACCACACCAGAAGTGAAAACATTTATGAAAATGTATGAACTGATATTGAGCCACTGTTGCAGCAGTTTTCCACAAGTGTCCCCAGTAGTGCAGAGGACAACTCCAGTCAGTGAGAGTAGCTCACAAATCCTGGTGAAATAATCTTGTATGATGTGCCTGCTACAGGAGAGTTAGGCCAGGAACCTGGACAAAAAGGAGAATCTTTAAGCCACTGAATATGATTTTAAACAGTTTTGGATAATACCAAAAGTATGTGAAATGTTGCTTAGACTGGCATCAGAAACAGTTTCTACATAAAATGGGGGTGGGACAAAAAAAGATCCACATGTTTAAATCAGAAAAAAAGGCCAGAGGAGAGAGTATTTCACACCAAAAGAAACATCCCTTCCAATATAACCTACCTATGGCAGTATCTCAGCACCTGGGGAGTTTACAGGCCTGCCTTCCACCAGGATATGGGGAGCAGTAATAGTCAAGCAGGTCATTCCTGCCCGGGAGCCGGCAGCAGCGCTGAAATTGGACCCAGTCATTTGCGTCATCATCAAACAATTAGTAACTGCTTCAGGTAACTCAGGCCAGCAGCCAGCGCTCCTGAAAATGTCTGTGGCCGGATAAGGGCTGTCATATTCCTGATGTCAACACTGAGGCTTTGCAGTGAACTCTGCACCGTCACGTAAGAGCAGCCGGGCTGGTGCAGACAAACACCCTCCCAAGGCAAGGAGCTGCTCAGGGTAAGGCAGGACAGACTTGGGACTGCATGGAAGAGACGCTGGGCCAAGTCGCTTCCCGACAGTGTGCACAGGTTGGGCTGTTGTGGGGATTTCCACAGTCAGAGGCTTATCAACACAGGGAACCACGTTCACAGATGAAATGTCCACAGTTTGCTGATGCTCACTTTGGCCAGTAGAAATCATAACACTTGAGATGCTTCTTTAGCCAGCTTAGTTTCTAGCATTTCACGAATCAAACTTGTTGATAAGCCATTTCTTGAAATTAGGAGAGCAATAACGTAGTGAAATTGGGGCCATTATGGAAAATGTTTTGACATTCTCTGTAAATGAGGCATTTTCATGATTCACCCCAGATCCAAAGGGAAACATTTCTATTACAAGTCTCAAGTCAGCCAATTCAAATAACATCTGTGAGATATGACGTGTCTCTCTGGCTCTCAGTTATTCATTTCTCCATCATCAGGTAGATGTGTTGACAACCAGAAAAGGCCTGCCAAACCACTGGCTCTGAGGGAGCCATCCCTGTATCTGCTGCTGTCAACATGACAAAGAAACATGCAGAACCCCAGTTTTAGCCCAACCAAAGAGACAAGGATTTTTAAATCTTATACCTAGGCAATCTTTTGTCCAACTTAAAAAAAAAAAAAGGGAGGAAAAGATACTATTACCCCCATTTCCATCAGATGTCCCTTTGGAGAGACTTGGATAGATCAAATCAGAACTCACCATCTAGACATGAGTGAGGAGAGGAGACATTCAGAGGATTTTAGACTTTTAATGTGACAGTGAGTTACTACACCAGATGCAAAGGCATCACTGTGCACCAAGGACACAGGAGGTACACAAGCAGGTGAGGCAGGCTAAGGACAGCAGCTCTCAACAGGCTGAATGCAGCAGATCTGAAAAACCAGAGCTCTTCAGATATTGCTTGTTTTGTCCTCAACAACAAAACATCAATAACTGCAATTCAAGTGAAGTTTATCCAAATTCAGAGTTTCCCATTAAAAATTACATACCATTGGCATTCAGAGATGTTTTGGTGGGAGAGAAAGGATCAACTACCTAGTCCATATGGATAAAAAGAATAGTCAGAATTACTGCTGTAAATGTGTGGAAGAGTTACTCAGTCTCTGGTTTAGGTCTTAAAACAATCCCTATTTGATTATTAGTCAGTTGATCCCATAGCCAAGATAATCCTGACTTTCACAGGTTTTTGATTACATCTCTAATAGTTTTTAGGTCCTGGCATCTGCTGTCTTGTTTACAAACAAGACCAGGAAAAAAATCCTCACAAAATAATAAACAACATGAAGGACTAGAAATAGTACAGAGCTGGAAGGAAAACCAGCTACATAGTAACACCACCATTTTCCAGTAATCGCTTCCAAATTTAAAAAAAGTGTTATTAATGTGGACATATTCATTCTAGATCCCTCATACTCATAACCTTTAGATGTTTTCTGTGGATTTAGTCCATTGTTGATGTAATAGTCTGGAGCCAAGTGGAGCTCACACCTATCATGGTTTGGGTTCCACGTGTTTTTAGGTAAACCATGACTTCCTGCTGTTAGGCATATTCATCTTCCAAGAGCCAGAACATGAAGAAAAACTGTTTGTTTTTATTGCTTTGTCATGGCTGAATTGCATTGTCCTAACACCCAGACCCAGTTCCAAAAGGCAGCAAACTGTAGCAAATAGCCAGAGTGAGGGACTGTGCCGACCAGGCTTGTTGGCCCACAGGGTGCACATGCAAGTGCATATTTAACAGATAGGAAGGGTGTATTGCAAGGATGCAAAAAGTATTTCTGTGCCACATAGGGAAGCTTTAGAGAGAGCAGGGGAAAGAAAGAGAATAGAGAGCTGTTGGACTAAGCAACTGGTGCCTTTCTTAAGAGGACTTTGTATCACTGCTCTTCTCTTCCCATCACAAAAGCCTGTGTTTGGGGAAGTCAGAATATAAATCTGCATTACTTACTATCAAAAGAAAATCTCTCTGTAGGTTAATGGCAGCAGTCACCTGCAAGCCCAGTCTCACAAGACCCCATGTGTCTAAACATCACCTCTAACCCCTGGACTCCTTGGAGTAAAGTAACATGGTAACACCTGATGGAAAGCAGGCCATAAGAATGAAGTCCACTGCAGCCCTGCCTTGATACCTGAGACCACTACACATGCCTGGAGTCACAAATCAAGGCATTTACAGTAATCAGAGAATACCTATCCAGGTGTAGAGAGATCTCTACTTAGCAGGAAGATTTAACCTGAGCTAATAAGGGGGAAATGCGTGCCCCTTAGGAAGACCTCTTCAGTAGCAAGTAATGAAATTCATTTGATGCAAATGTAAGCCCCTGTTAAGAAATACAAACGAGACACTGCTTGAGCATTTCCAAACCAGCACAGCTATTTTTATTTTCATTTTGCATATATGCCCACAGATTTTCAGAAGATGTTTTCAGCTGTCTGGATTTTACTAGTCACTACATCCTAGACATCTTGTCTTTTTATGCACCAATTGGTTTGGTGTCATAAAAAGCACCATGTGCATTCTGCCTCTTTAAGTATACAATGTATCTATTTTCCATAAGGAACAAATCTTTATTTACCAGTTCATGCAAACTACCAAGGGAGAAAGACTGCCTTTGTTCACTCACAATGCTTTTGCATACTTTCTCTGCTTGCTCTAAGCCGAGAGCTAACTTCTTTCTGGGTAAATACTTTTCCATCTAAGAAACATTTTTCCATTACAGGGTTATAAGCTTTAGCAAACCATGTTTAATCAGGAATTAAGCCCTTCTGAAAATGAAGAGGTGCATGAAGTGCTGGGGAAAGGAAGTTTCTAATCAAAAGAAAACATCTCAAAATTTAAAAAAAAGAGAGAAGGATGAGAGTGGAGGTGGGCGATTGCTTAGCTTAAACTGTCTGGAGTACAAGTGAGCATTTGCTGCCTCCTCTTCCACTAGATAAGATTGTCTACAGACACCAGAGAAACAGACCATTGAATTGTTTCTTGTCAATTATATTTTCATAGCTTCTGGCCTGAAGAAGGAGGTGGAAGAATAAGGAGGGCAGCAAATTTTATTGGTTTCCCGCACTGGTGGGCAGTTTGGGCAAAGACCTCCAGAGGTCCCCACCACCTGCACCCAGCATCCATCACCAGGTAGTCAGTAAGAAACAGAAAACAGTGCAATGCCCAGGAGTGGGAGCCCACCTAGTGCTCCTTTGACAAGACCTGAAACACACACCAGGCACCCAAACCCTCCCTGTGTGTGGCCGTGGGCGCCCAGCCTGAGCTGTGCCAAAAGTGAGGCTCCGGGAGGCCGGGCTGCACACTGGTGCCCAGCCAAAGCCATGCTCTGCCCCCTAGGCAATGCTGACCATCACCTTTTCTCTACTGATGCTGGCTGGAGTAGAAGTTGTGTATTTGCTAGCAGTCTTTATTTCCCAAGAAAACCAGAAGCACAGCAATCCAGAAATGGGGAAAAAACCCATATCAGTACAGGAAACAACCAAACAAAAGATCAGTACAAAAGATAAGTAAAAATAGCATGCTATGTCTTCAGGAAAGCAAATGCAAAGAATTAAGCTTAGATCATATTTTCATTCTGCAAATAAAAGAGCAGTTTCTTCCACTTCAGTCCAAAAAGTTTATCAAGCCAGTATATCACACACAGTAGCAGCTCCACCTCAAGAATTAACAATATAGTTACACAGATACATATAAGTGTATATAAACACTTGCTTTACCCAAGATATAGGTGTAGCTTGGATTGTATTGGATTGTATAATGTTACCTGCCCTTGGTTTCTTTGCCATTCCAGCTGTTAAGCAGAATCCAAATATTTATGTGATTGCATGTTATTTCAGTTAAAGAGCTGTTAGAAACATCCAGCACAGAGCACAGACAGGCCTTATTCATAATTCATACGACAATTTTTTTACCCCAGCTGGATCCCACATGCTGCCCATTTGCAAATGCAGACACTGGATATGAGTTTTGTAAATGGATGTGTAGCAAGTTAATAGTATCTAAACTCCTAAGCCTCCTACTTATTTGTTCTGAATGGGCAGAAATGAGCTAGACTTACACCAGGTTAAGAATTCATAAAAGGCATCGATTTGCTTTAAACCAGGACAATTAGGTCAAACCATCTACTCTCTGATATCTCCATGATCACCCAGCAGCACAGATTTTGACAGTGTGGAAAGAACCTAGGGCAAGATACCATCTGAGTTGTTCAAAACACAAGCTCACCCTGCAAGACACGGCTGGTGCTTGCACAGCTCCTGCAGCCTGTGATTCACTCCAGCTATGCAGAGTCTCGTCTCCAGCCAAATTATCCTAGCCACCAAACACAACAGTTGTGTGCAGCCAGCAGCAGAGCCAACACTGTGTCATGACAAAATGGCCTGCCTTTGCACCGCTCAGGCATCTATGATTTCTGACACAGCTTTATGAAGCCTTAAGCTGTCCTGTGCATGGCAGCTTTGCTGAGTTTTTTCTGAAGAGCAAAGAAGAAGGCATGCTGATTAAGCAGAAATCCTGCATCTGGAGTCCATGTGAGAACTGGAGCAGGAGATCTCTAACCTTTAGAAAGCCAGATAGGATGTCCAGCACATTACCAGGCTGCTCCCTGTCATCCTTCCCAACCTGCAGTGATGTGCCTGGAGCCATCCAAACTCTCAGCCTGCACGTGCTGAGGAGCCCTGAGAAAGATGAGTTTGGCACAGCATCAGTATTGAAGGCAGGGAAATACCCAGTCTAGCAACAAAAACATCACCCACCTACCAAGAGAAGGATGAATCACCTAGTTCACAAACTACAAGAAACTTTGATTTATTGGTAAACTGTGACAAGTGGGCTGGGCTCTTCATGTCTGAACAGCCTGTGCTGTTCAGACAAACACCCCCAAACATCATTTGTGATGTGAAGTGCTAGTGCAGAGCTGCTGAGCTCATTGATGGGTAGGAACTGGCTTCCTCAAGTGTGGAAGTTCTGAAGTAACTGCCTTGAAAAATTACCATCCTTCCCCGGGCTGTGTCTCTGCAGAGTGCGTCAGAGAGCAATAGATGTCTTGGGTGACCGAGATAAGTTTGCATGGCCAGACAGAGGCAACACACTAAGCACACTCTGCATCCTGGGCTCAGAGCTCAGCCACAGCTGCGGAGCACGACCTCTCACCCCTGGGACAGGGTCATTCCTCATGATCCAGGTGGCACAGCTATGCCTCTTGTAAGCAGCCTTTCATTTTTGACTGCTTTCTACTTAAAGCACCTCCTTCTGGTGCCTCCAGATGCTTTTTACCGTGCCATATTAATCAGAATAGCAGTCACAAACAGCACACCATTAAAATGCAGGAAGCCCAATTTCTGCTTTGCACAACACTAGGAAATTGAAATAACTTGTCACCATGATTTCTTAGTGAACTGGATGTTCAGTCCTCAAGTGAGATATTGTAACAGGTAGGGAAACAAGCCCTCCTGTTTTCTTCACCCTGAGTGTGCCACATCACATAACTGAGTTAATGTGGACTATAAAATTTCCTCTGAAGTGTCTGATTTTGGTTCCCTTCAGGCCCATGGACATGGTCAGTGGCCTGAAGCAACAGATTGCCATCACCAAAAGGTATTTTGTTAAAAGTCACCTGAAAGAGGAAGGAAAATGCAAGTTTTCTAGTTAGCTCATTTTTTGACTTGGATGTCTGTCTTGCTTTTCCCCAAAGAGGAGGCAGTGGGATTCGCCAGATAGCTCTTGCTGTTAAACACCAGCAAAAAAATGTCTGCCACATTTTTCCCTGAAGGCAGCCAAGCTAACAGAAGGAAAAAAAACTTCCAAAGCATAAAAAAACTATTTGTATGAGACCTTGTTTTGCTGCATAGTGCCAATACCTGAAATACTTGGGAAAAAAAGGTATTCTTGCTTTAAAAGAAAAACCTGCAGATTATCCATCAAGGTTCAAGGAAAACTAGTCAATTACTTAATTCTTTATTAAGTTCCTGAACATATTCCAAGGAAATCTACAGACATATGCAGTGTTTTTAACGTAGCCAAGTTATGAAAAAGGAAAACACTTCAGGTCTCAAGCCAGTAATCTATTTCTTAAGACATAAACAACCACAATCAAGATGCATTTTGAGAATGCCTTCTTTTATATTTAATTTAAAAATTTTAATTGAAGTTACTTTCCTTTAGAATTTCTGAAAGGAAAAAAATGCTTGAAAGTGGGACATAGGGATACTCTAAATGCAGAGGGGAAAAAGCACTGCTCCAAATTTCCTTCAGATCAAGTCATTCTCCTAAGACCAGGTTCAAGCTAACCCTGGGTCAATACTGGGCTAGCAAGGGCAGCACTCTCTGTGAAACCATTCACTCTCCATTTCTGTCAGGGTGAGGAAAAAGAAATGGGAAAAAACACAAGCCTGTGTATGAGGTCAGATCTTCTTAAGACACCAAGAAAGAAAGGGGCTTTTTTCCTTTTTTTGTCTTCCATCTTGCCTTTCTTTTCTTGGGTGCTGCTTTGGAGGACACACATGTTTACATTATCCACGCTTATGGGCCCCCACTGGGGGCTCACAAAAATGAATGGAAGCTTTAGTCAATTCACAGATGCAGAGGGAAGCCCAAGCCTGTGCTTGAGGGCTCTGATGCACCAAGATTCATCAGCAGGCTCCGTGGCAGTGCCAGACACAGCTGCTGAACATGCAGATCTCATGGCTGGAGAAACATTCCCTCACTGCTGAAGGGGCAGTGAGGGTTTTGCACACGGTTTGCACACTGCGCAGTGCAGACAGGGGAAGCCCTGTGAATCAAAGTGGGCACTTTCCCAAGGACTTCTCAGGACATTTACAAGTCTAATTCTAAGTGTAGGTTACTCAAGCATGGCCGCTAGCAGAGCTGCAGGCACACCACCCCCTTGTGCTCCACCTTCACATCCCTCAGGCAACCATCCCAGTTCCTGGCCATCTCTTGTCCCAGTACACCCGCATCCCCAGGCTCCCAGCCAGCACTTGTGGACGCCTCCACTGTCTGGGACCCAGCCCCATCCCTCACTTTCAGAAAGTGAGCCAGGAGATGCCCACACAACCCCTTCACCACCAGCCATGACCATCTCTGCACTCTGCAAGTGGGAATTTACTGGAAAGGTAAAATAAAATTTGCCCTCATTTTGTGCATGGCGGGAATGTTGTTGGACGCACCAGTAAGCATACTATGGACTTCTCTGAGCCACCCACAATGCTGCAACAGGACTCCACCTTGCTGCAAACCTGTCCTCAGCAGACCTACTCTCTCAGAGCTGCCAAACTCTCAGGAGAGTGTTCTCATTCAGTGCTGTACAGAACTGTGGGCAGAGAAAAACATGAGCTGAGATCTACTGGTTCACACAAAGAAAGGCTGACAGTGGTGGGGTACCCTGTGCAAGGGGCACAGTCTGGGCTGTGGGAGGCAAGAGGAGGGCGAGAATCCCAAACCAGCACCAGCACATCTACAGGGGAGGGAGTCATAGTGCTGGAACCAAGTATCTACATCTTCCACCACAAACTGATCTCCATCAAGCACATTTCTGAGTGAGGAGGAAATATTGGTACAATACATGCTGGTCAGAAAAAAAATCACCCTGAAAATTTGGGCAGACTAAGCAGAGCATATGAATCTTTTTCTCTGAAAATCCCATCGATGCCATCTGACAGGTTTGCGCAGCCCTCCAGATTGTTGCTGACAATTTCGGTTTTTTCAGCAGAATTAGTCATGCTGTAAATTGTTACACTTGAAATGAGAACCACAATCACCAGTTTATCATACATCTAATTAAAACAAACCTAAGTGTTTCATGCTATATATACACTATGGTGTTCATGTGCCAAACATCAAGATACAAAATACTTTGGTGTTCATATTGACGTCAGTTTTCTGCTTCAATCAACATTTACCTTTTAGGTCAATACATTTTTGTGTTTGCCATAACAGAAGCTAGAATCAACATGCTTATGCCTGTAATTATTTCATTTAACTCTTTCAGTGTTCAAAATAAAGGTTGTAAGGAAAAGGCAAAGCTAAATACAAGTGTGCAGTGGTTTTGCCTGGCCTTTCTCTCAGTTAAAACCAGAAAAATACTCTTGCAGGGCTGTTATCTGGAAGAATCACCTTGTTCTTTGCCAGCACTGGCACAAAATATATAACAACATTGCCAGTAATATTAAATACCAGTAACAGCCCACCTGAATAGCCAGGAGACAAACATTCAGTTATTAAAAATGATGGTACAGAATTGCCTTTTTAAGCCCAGTAGCTCACTGTTTACAATGGGCTAGTGCCAAAAGAAGAACACAGTTTTACAGCTTTTATTGCTATTGTCTCAGTGCATTGAAGTATCTGTTTTCAGATAACCTACAAAAAACCCCCAATTTTAATCAGCATGAGGTATTTGAACTCTGTGGCCATCATTTGATTCAGCCCTGCTGAGATAAGCAGGAGAATAATGAATCTATTTGGTTTATACAACAAGTAAACTTCTGCCTTTTTTTATACCCTGCTGCTCTTGCCAGCGTTACCAGTGCTGGTTTGAGAGCTGGTGGAGAAAACATCTGTGCAGCGACGGGTGATCTGTGTCACGAGTACCACAAAGGCTGTCAAACCATGACTGCGGGTGCCAATGGCTTCCTCAGCACTGCCATCCCAGTGAATGATTTTGTGTCTCCAGACATTCAATTTTGAAATGGGCTCAGGATAAGAAAGGTTTGTAGGAATGGTATAAAATGTGCAGGCACAAAGTCACATGTGCCCTGCCAAAAAGTACACACACATATTCACATGGCAGGCTTGTTGGCAGGCTTGCTCCCTCGCTTTCTCTCTCACATGTATATGTATATATGCATATATGTATGTATACATACATATGTATGTGTGTGTATATATATATTTTCTTTTTTTTCTGGGCCACAAGTCTTCCTGCAAGCCTAGAACTGCCAAAAGCCCTTCCACTGGCCTTACTCTAAATTGTTGACAAGAGCAACAGCTGTTCAGGGAAATGAGGAAAAGACATGTATGTACAGCAGGGAAGAAAAGGCATTCGTAGAGAGAAGGGCAAGAAAACAGAGGAGGCTTCACCGTTCACAGGTAAAGCACCCCATCATGGAGGTGCAGTACCCTCTGAATGGGGTAACCAGGAGTTTCTAGGCAGCTCTCTAACAACTGTTAGCTTGCCTCCATGCCAGGAGTGGGAACACAGTTTCTCTCTGGGATGTGGGCACAGGGTGTTTCAGTGGCTCCCATGTCCAGGACAGAGCCCTGATGCCAACACTGGAACTTCTCTTGTGAAGCACCAGTTCTACATCTCCCTGCACTCATCCCCATCCCAATTACAGCTCCTCAAAGGAGAAGGGAGGAGGAAGGTCAGTGTGCTCCACTGCAGACTGAAAATAAAGATAAAAATACCTGCAAAATTGTCTATTAGTGCATGAAAGACAAACACTGTTTGCCTCACTTCCCAGTAACTCACTACCTTAATGGCAGAAGATAGACAATTAATAGTGTGGCTTCCGTGTTAAATCACGTTGGGGGCTATGGCTTAAACCCACTTTAAAGAAACTAGGCCAATCATTTTATGAGGCGTGGGAATTGCTAAATTGGGCTACCCCTTCTGCTTTATACAATTGCATGAAGATTGGTATTGTGGAGAGGCTTTAATGAAGGCCTTACATAGCTCTAGGTCAGGACATTTGCATTTGTGAAGATTACATTGAAAACACAAGAAATGAAACAGCATGAACAAACAGCAGTGTTTTCATCTTAAAAAAAAAATAAAACACAACACATTCCATCCGTGGGAATATGGTACAAGGGACTGGGAAACAATGGTTTCTATTTCCAGCTCTGCTGTCAACTTACAGGAGTCTGACCTTAAGCAAATCATTTTACTCTGGAACCTCATTTATCTGCCTCGGGTGTGTAGAGGCTCATTAGTACTCTTACTAACGAGCTTCATATAATCATATGCAAAGCACAGCATTTCAGTAGATTTTGGAAGAGTAGGATTTGTAAAGCCCTTTGAAGTTCATGATGAAGTAGATATGTAAAAATCTGCATCTTGCTTGCTCTGTCTCTCTCTCACACACTCACTCTAGGTGATAAATTCCATTAAAAAATTTCAGTTCCCAAGCACAAACAGTGTGAATCCAAAGTCCAGTTCTTGAAGTTTTATTACTTCTTTGGAATAACAGCACTAGCACTCACGCTCAAAAGAAACCTGAACAACAGCAGGGTACTGGAGCAGTTGATCCTGGGCAAGCAATAAAAGCCTATACAAAGTTGAACTTTGGATTACATGCCATGTTGAGTTATTGAATTTGACAGGTTAATTTGTTCATCTCTTTGACCTGATTTATACACTCACTGTAAACTTGCAGGACTCTTCCTCTTCAGGTGTTGCTTTTATAGTTCTTACCTTGTTGTAGCCTCAGTAGGACAGAGGCAGTCACCTGCTCTGAATGCACAACTGCAAATCTGTCTTTTATTAAGCTAATTGGTATAGGTGGGAAAAAAACCTAGTCGTCATGCCTACAGCCCAAAAGCAAAGAGTGACTCTTTTCCCAAAAGAGTGTCTTAATTTTTTGCAGTTATAACAGTTGGTTTAATAAAAGATCATAGCTTTACCTACAAATGTCATCCACCTTTTGTGACAAAATGCCAAGATAAAAGCTCAGACTGAGCCTCCTCACTGGAAATAAGAAGTATACAGGTTTTGACTGGGATATTTGCTCCATAGCAGCTCATATGGTGCTGTGTTTCAGATTTGTGACCAAAACAGTGTTGAGAGCACACTTATGTTTTAGTTACTGCTGAGCAGTGTTTGTATAGCAGTGGGGGCTTTTCTGCTCCCCAGTCTGCTCTGCCCATGAGTGAGCTGGGAGTATATCAGAAGCTGGGAAGGGACACAGCCAGGACATCTGACTCCAACTCACCAAAGGGATAATCCCACACCTTATTGTTTGTGTCTCCAACATGTGGGCATTGAGGAGAGCTGTTTGCCAGTTCCAGCTCCGCTCTCACAGGCAGAGGTGAGCCCTCGCTGCTCAAGGAGACGTGCTCACACCTCAAATAGAATACTTTCCTGGGGAAGAAAGAAAATATTTGCTGTAGGAAAAGTGGCCAGAGCAGCCCTCTATGAGGCCCCAAGGCTCTGGTGAGCCACAGTCTCCTTGCAAGAGTATCCCAGCTATTTGAGAGCGAGGAATAGTGTTGGAAATTAATTGCAGTGGTGGGGAAATTGTCCTGGTTTGTTTGGTGTAATCTTTATGCACAATAAGTATTTGTTTGGCTGGAGGTTTTGGGTGTTAAAAGTAAAGGGAAATTATATTTTTGAGTGATAGATGAGGCAAAGGGTCCCTTGGCAACTGAGGTTTAGCCAGGGCAAGGAAGCAGCACAAAGACCACCACTTTATAGGAGATCAAATCAGATTTTTATCACTGATCAGTTTTGTACCATTTGTTTTTTCATTGAAACTAATTGCATTACTTTGCATTTATCCATGGGTAAGGAAAAGCTAAAATAGATACAAGATTTGATTTAAGAGAAATTAGGTCAGGCAAGGAAGTCGGAAGCCTGTAATTATAGCCTTGTCTCACCAACTGACTAGTTTTGTTCCCCTCTGCACTTGCTGTAACCTCTCAGAAACACAAGGAAGGCCCTCCACACCCTTCTACAGCCAGTAGAAACCTCACTTCCCTTCACATCCCCACAAGGCTCTCAGGATTTCACCATATCAGAAGCAGATCTCAAACCACCACCCAGATCCAGCAGGCTTCAGTACTCCTTGAGCCAGCATCACTTTGCCTTGATGGGCCAATCTGGGAGAAGGTGACTACAGCACAGCAGCCAGCTTCTTTTACCCATCACTTTCCTCCCTATGCTGCTGCTCCTCCATCCCCAAGCAGTAGGGGCTGTCTCTCTTAATGGGATCCCAAAGCTGTCCATGGGATCAAACCTGTGAGCAGACATTGAAGGGGTCCAGGTTAAAAATAACCCATTAAAAAAAAAGGTGTGTGGGAAGAGTCACTGAGGCGATTCAACACCTGGCAGAGCCACGCAGATGGTGATTGGTGGCAGTGGGCATGAGGAAGGATGGGGCAAAACCTAGTGTTTCAACCTGTATCCCTGGAGGAGTCAGAGCTGGAGCCCATTCCCAGTACTTTCTCATGTCCTCTGTTCTGCAAAAGCTGGCACCAGTGCTTGGAAACATTGGATGGGTCGGTGTCAAGCCCTCCTTGGTGGAGTCAGGTCTTTCTCTAAGGGCAGGGCACTCTGTTCAGAGAAACAGCCTTCAGGGAAACAAGATTTTCCCCCAACCACATGCTGGCAGCTTGCCACCATGTCCCTCTCCAGAACAACACATTGCTGAATCCCCCACAACACCAGCACCCACGAGAAACTGCATGAGACTGAGATAGGGACAGCACTGGAGCAGTCACCTGGACTGCTGCCAAGGGAAGCAGACAAGCCCAAGCATCCAGCACCCAAGAGGGAGAGTGCTACTGGCACCCAGCACCTCAGCAGCCTTTCCCAGAGAGGGAAGGGGACCTGGCAGAGCCCCTGCATTCCACCTCTGCCCAGTACTGATCTACCTCTGCTGTCTGTGACTTCTCCTGGGAGAGGACTCTCTTACTACACCTATGCCACAGAGGTGACTGCTGATGTATAAAGAAATGCAAGACTGCCTTTAAGGCTTCTCATTCCCCAGGATGGCTGTGCCAGTGCCACTCCTAATGCTGTAAACTGGATGTGGACCAAAATGGAGAGGAGATCACAGCTCCCCTTTGCCCACTGCATAAAAACATCTCTTTCCTTCCAGACAGGAATGAACCAGCGTGGAGTAGGGCCATCAAAAATCCCCACACAGCTCGCAATTACCAACACAATTGTGTTGCCTGTTCCTGGAGCCAGGACTGATGTTGGGGTGTTTCCTACCTCTCAGGCCCAGACAACTAGCAGGCCCACCCACTCCTTCCTTAAGGGAGGGCTTGTTCCCTGCTGGGTGCATGAGCTGGCTCTACATGCATTTACATGTCTTCTGATAGCACCCAGAGAGTCACTGTTCCAAAATCCCTACACTGGAGACACTGAGAGTCTACTGTTATGTTGTGATGATTAACACCAAACTCAATCCCCTTCATGCAGACCTCTATCTCTGTGTGTGCCTCAGGAATCTGCATGCAGCTCCAGGCTGGGCTGTGTATGGTGATGAGCTTTCCCTTGCAGAACCAACACAATATTTTTGCACTTTGGCCCTAGCCCTCCCCATGCACTCATAGACACATTTCCATGGACAGCTTTGCAAGACAGGTCACAAGAGAGCAACTTGGGGTCTGAGAGCATCCTCCTGGTGCCAGCATCCCAAGCTAGCTTCTGCATGGACACAGGAAGTACTTTGCTGCTCCTCTGAGAGTCGGAAAGCGGAAGACAAGAGTAGGTTTTAAGAACAAGTCTCTGCTTTCCCCGCTGCTGAAGATCTCTTTCACTAGCATCACTCTCCCTCCCCCTCCAAAATAAGGTTTAGCTCACCAGAAACCAAAGAAAAGCAACAAACGGAAATGTGGAATGGGAGCATAGAAGCAGGGAGAGCCAGGGCCCCGGCCTGGCAGGGCAGGAGAGAGCAAGCTGAGCCACGCCACCAAGAGCTCCCAGGTTCCCATCGTCTCCCACCCACTTCCATAGGAGCAGGCGCTCCACTCGCTCTGCCATGGTGCCAAGGCCTATCCCCCCATGCCTGCCCCATGCCCAGCCCAGCGCATGGCATGCCAAGGCACACAGGCATTGGGCTGCAGCTAAACACAGGTTTTTAAAAGCAAATTCATCTATCTTCTGCTCTGCAGCCCAGTTTCCACCTCTGCAGCTAAATGATCAGTCTCACTGTCTATCCTCACCCCAACCAGCACAAGGCACCTGCAGAAAAGGGCACCCAGCACTGATGGTCCAGGGTTGCCTTCAGGGCCATTGTGCATCACACAATCAAAATGACCAGGTATTTCCAAATCTTTCTAGTAGGGCCTTCTTTTCTGGTTAGCATGTCTTGTAGAGAAAAAGCAAAGGGCCATCTTTAACACAACTGGAGAGCACTGAATGCATTGCGAGAGAGCTGCAGTTGTGACCTCTGCAAGAGCCAAGCAGGAATTCCTCCTCCACCACCATGAGTACTGCTGAGGTGCTATTGAGCTACACAACAAAAGAAGCTGGTGGTGGTAGAAACAGGAAGGCTACAAGAGCTGTAGGGTCTCTCTACACTGCTTTTCCCCTAAGGCACCTCCACTTGGAATTAAACTTCCAGCTGGGCTGACAGACTTGGAAGCTGAACTTCTCTTTAGCAAGAGAATGGGCCTAACACAAACTTCCCCACAGCTTTCTGATAAGGACATGACAGTCAGGAACCACACCTGAGGAAGCTCTTCCCAGGCTCGTTGCAGTCTACAAGGTCTGTGCCAGCCTTGGCAGAGGATGGTGTTTTGGGGAAGACAGGCTGTGTCATCCCCTCTACAGCAGCACACTGTGATGTCCCTGGCAACAGCAGCCTCCCATCTCCTGGGGTACAGCCAGGGTACCACAGGGACAGCTGAGCACCATGCTCGCTCTCAGGCACGTTTCTTCACAGAGAGTGATTTTCATATGGACACCTTGAGAGTCTGCTGAGATTTATTGAGTCAACAACACATTGTGCAACAGGCCCTGTGAGATGTAGCAGGAGCTGGGAGCTACCATGACATTTGCTAGGGAAGCAAAGTCAGAAAGCTGTGTCCCCCACTCTGAGATATCACAGCATTTCCATACTTTATGTTATGCATCTGATCTGTTTTGAAGGGACAAGCCACCAGCATAGATCCTGGTGATCCAAGATGTTATCACTTTGTTAAGAGAAAGACTGAAGATAGGCAGATATGGTCATGCAGGGAATATCTTGCTTAAAAAAAAATGCCGGGGGGGGGGATAAAGTACAACTTTCTGTGGGAAACAGTCTCCCCACAGGAAGAAGTAGAGGTTTCTTTTAAGTGGGTTTATTTTCTTTTTAACATTACAAGAATTTTGTTTTAAAGGAATGATGTTTCACCTGCAAAACCAGAGTTCATTTTATCTCCTCCCACTCCTCATTAATCAACCTCAATGAATGTTTTTACAATGAAGAGATACAATATTAGTTAAACTAATGACTTACACAGACAGAATCATTCCCGCAATCTTGCCGAATGCTTGGAGCAAGCAGACAGGTCCTGAGAACTGACAGCACTGGCTGGGGGGAATGAGGCTCTTGAACTAGGGTTGCTCTGCAGAAGGCTCCCCAGTACCAGCAAAGCACCCTGGCCTCACCAGCCTCCCTCAACTGCATCCATGAGGCACATGGCCTAGGCCACAAAGACGTGGCACAGCAAAGAATACACTTCTGGGTAAACACAGACAGCAGCTGGAAATCTTCATGGCCCAGTTTTGGGAAAGAAAGGGCAACACTATGGAAATTGCTGGCGCCTGTGCTGAGAGGCAGGATAGCTGTTGTAGACAAAGCCTCATGTGCAGGGTGGGCAGGAGGCTGAGACCTGCAGGCTGTGGGTGAACAGAGAGGCACACAGGATGCAGAACTTCAGGAGTGCTGAGACCTGCACATGAGGGAGAGAAGCAGACACTCAACATTTCAGCAATGGGTTATGACCAGAGGAACTTGAAAAGGAGACTAAGGTGATAGAATAGATTAATTCTAGGCTCATCAGCAACATTTATCTGTTTCTAGGTTTGACCACTTTTCCTTCCTCTTCTAATCTCCTAAATTTCAATTTGCCTTTTCCACAGTCAGCACAAAAGGAAATGTGTTGGTGGTGCTACAGAGGAAAGCTGGTAGGATTTGCACAAGACAGAAAATGGTCAGGAGAGAAGATGAATGCAGTGGTGAGGCTGGAAATGGATTCGGCTGTGGGAACAGCAACAGTGCACAGTGCAGAGCGGTGGTGGACACTGAATGCTGTAACAAATTGGTAACCCTAAGCTCCATAGAGGTGGAATGCTGAAAGGCACCAGGAGAGGCAGGATCTGACTGCCCAAGCACAGAAATAGTGCTCCAAGTAGGAGCCTGAGCAGCAAATGGGAAAAAGGCCAGGTTGTATGGGACTTGGAGCAACTTGGTCTAGTGAAATTTATTCTTGCCTGTGGCACAGGGGCTGGAACTAGATGATCGTTAAAGTCCCTTCCAACCCAAACTATTCCATGATTTTATGGTAAATAAGTATCAGAGCTAGATGCGGTGGACTGAATACAATAAGACAGAGGCTTTTGGGACATGCTCAAAAAAAGGGTCACCAAAGAGTCATCAGCACTAGTCTTGAGCAAAAGAAACAGATCTCAAAATGAAGTTTGTGAGCAAAGGGGAAGAGAAAGTTGCAAAGTGTATCCCACCAAAGGAATAGGGACACCAGTAGAGAAAGAAAACCAAAACCACTATAAAAGCAAGAAATAAGAGGAATGGGGGAAACTGGACAGACAGAGGACATCAAAGAATACATAAAAGCGAAGAGAGAAAAAAAATAAAATAAATTGAGCAACACTATCCAATACCCAAAAAAGACAGGTATGACATAGACTGTGAAAAAACAAGGCAACAGGGACCTGGTGGCACAGGACAAGGCCAGAGGGTTGCAGTAGGACCATAAAGGCTGACAGGAAAGGACAGGAAGGATGACCCACAGTATAAATGCACAATACAAGTGGATGGGGAAGCAGGAGTAGGAAAAGATGAGAGAACGGCCAAGGCAAGACAGAAGTAAAGCTAATGGATTTAACAAAAGCACAGAAGAGTCCCTACTAGTATGGCAACACTAATTAAGGGGATATGGCACCAAGATATGATGGCAGCAAATAATTAAAAGTTCTTAAGAGGAAGTAATTTAAGGCTAATAAGAGACAGTAATTTATCAGGAGCCAACAAGAATAAAGAGTTCAGGAGCAGTAGATTCAACAATGGAGTAAAAATAAACAGGCAGAGCAAGAACCAGAGCCACCAGCATGATAACAAGGACAATGCCACAGCAGCACATAAAGTCTGTACACAAATGGTGAGCGGCTGATGGAGCCCCAGATGGAGCTGTCAGGCCTCCTCCCTCCTTATTCAAATCTTCCCTGAATACCCATCTGCACCAGGAGGCCCTTGGGAAGATATCAAGCCAGTGATCAAGGAAGACGTATCTTTTTGAAGTATGGCCCCTATTGTGCTTGTCCCTGCACCCAGCACCTCCAAAAACAGCTCTTGGGGCAGAGGTAGTCACAAGATCCACACCACATATGGGGTGGACAGGGTGGGAATGGACACAAGGCTGGGGGAGGGCAGCAGCCTTCAGTAGATCCCTGAAGGAAAGTGCCATTGCTGGGCTTGCAGAGCACAGGCAGAATGAGGAAGGGGCAAGAGGGCTTCATGGTTGCAGCCCCAGCTAAGAAGCGACAACCAAGCTCTTGCCTGGGGAGCAAAGAATCATCCTCCCTTGGGAGTGAGGAAACAGGAGTCCAGGCATCAACCTGGGAGTGGGAAGGCAGAAGGAGCAGGCTGCCTTCCCCACAGCTCTTGCTGCATCTTTACAGCACCTTCCTAGAAAGCACATAAAGCTTATTAGCCATGTTCCTGGTGCTCCTGCTCTATCCAGCTCAGACAAACAGGAGATGACTGCTATTGTCCCTGCAGCAAGGATACCTCTCACTCGCTCATGCCCAGGGTCCAAAGCTAGCCAGACATAAGTGTACACCCATCCCGCTGCTCTCCACATCCAAGCTTGAAAATCCCAATCCTGAGCTCAGACTGCTTCAAAGCAGCAAGTGGCCAGCGACCGCACACCCGCAGTCAGGTCTGCTCCAGCACTCCCTCCCATTGGCTGTCCCCGGGCTCAGCCACCACACCCAGCCTGCCCTTCCAGCTAGGGACACGAGGCATGGAAAGGAAGGGTGCACCTTCAGACATGGATGCAGAGAGCGTGGGAAAGAGGCTAACGACATTCATGTTCATCAGAAGGCAGATAAAACCACTACAATAATAAAATTTCATTATGACAGCCAAGGAAGAAGAAACAAAAATTCTTTGTTTACTGTGTCTATAATAAAGTACAAAAGTACCTGCCTTTCCACTACTGGTTGCACAGAGAGGTTTCAGCCCTGGGTGAGGACTAGAACTGGCTGGTGCATTGTATGTTGGTTTCCAGGTGGAGCATCAACCCTTTGCAGTGTTAACTCAACCCTCTGTGCCACAAGATACATGCAAAACACCTTTCCTGGGGTCCTTCTCCTTATGGAAACAGAGATGACAAGACTTACTAGTTCAGACAGACATAGAGATTTATGGATTTATCAAGAAACAGGGAGGACATTAGGGTCCTCACCAACAGCCAAGCAATGTGCTTCATCCTAACTAGGCATGGGAGCATCTACATTGGCATTCATTCTCAGGACAGAAAACCATTAGAAACCTGACTTTTATTCTTCACAGTGCTTTGTTTTTCACCAGTGCATTGAATTTGCAAATTCAAGAGAATAGCATGGGAAAAGTTTCTATTTTTAACAAAAGAAGGTAAAACTTCTGAAGGAATGAATTACTCCTGGATAAAAAGATTCATCTTCTTGAAAGAGTTTTGTTGCCTTATGTACTCCCACACAATACATTTTACATACTTACATTTTGCATGCATATATATACATACAATTCTCCTACAGAGTACAAAAATAAATTGATCCATATTATAAACTTACTCTACATATGCATGTTTTTTATTTACAGACATGTGTGAGAAAGTTTGAGAAAATGAATAACCATACCAGCCTGAGACTGGAGCCAGGGGCTAGAACAGAAGTGGATAAAAGCTGTGTAAAAATAATAAAAAAAATAAAATTAAAGCAGTAAAGCATCCTGTACTATCTGCTGTTTTTTAAGGACTTTCTTTTTCCCTTCTTATGTTTATTTTTGTTAAGAGAGGTCCATCTATCCCCAGCATAAGAGTAGCTGACCCAGTGGCACAGTTATCTCCTGATGAGTCATCCATCAGGAGCTGAATGTCCACACTTCTCTCCCAGTTGGAAGAATTATTTCATATAGTTCCATCCGAGAATTCATGGTGATGTCTTAGGCGCCATTAAAAGCTCAAACCACCCAGACAAATGCTTATTCCTCAGTTTGACTCATCTCTTTTTTTTTTAAGAAATCCACTAATGACTAAGCATGTTTCATGACCAGCTTTTTAAAATGTCTTCATATGATTTCACCTCACTTTAAAAAGGTTTTCCTAGTTTTGCCTCAAATGTTCCCCAAATGTAGTGAGTCTAGAGACATAGGTATAGCTCAGAGTTCCCTTCCATTGTAGCATACTCAATTTGCTCTGGTGCATTTTTTCCTAGTCTGGGTCTGCTTTTTCTCTTCCAGTTCCAGCAATCAAGGCTTAGAAAGATTACATTTTTCAGGTGAAAAGGCTGATTTTTGAGGCTTTGTTCAATGGCTGATCCAAACAGCCTGATAATCCTAGCAGTGAGCAAAAGCAGTATCACAGGCAGCGTCTCCAAACTGAGCACGCAAAACACATGAACTCAATATGGATGACCTACAGAAGGATCATGAATGACTGATAGATCAGTCACCACTCATTGTGTTATTTGGCAAATTTAGAAGGAGCAGGCATCTAGAAGGATAATTGCAAGCCTGCACAGCCTTTGGATGGAGCTCCTGTGGTTCTTTGAGTATCTTCAGATGAGTTTCTTTCCTTCTCCCTGCTTCCGGTTTCTTATCAGACCGATGGGACTAGTGATTACTGCTGGCTTTTGAAGCCACCTGGAAATCTACTGATGAATAATGATAATAGCACGCTACTATCTTGATGGTTTTTCTGAAACTGCTCCTAAAACACTTCCCCTCCAAATGAGTGTGGGCTGTCACTGGTGACCCAGTTCTTAATCCTACACAGTACACCCAACTGCAGCACAGTGCAGAGGACACAGAGAGCACCTCTCGGGATTTTTCATCACTGTGACGTCAAACTTCCAGTTCTTCTTACAGAAACGGCAAATTTATTGGCATCACTTACTGGGCTGTTTTTACGGCAGTGAAAGTCCTTGGGCAAGGACCTGTGTTCTGCCTATGGATAAATAACAGGGTATATGTGCTCACTTCTCCAGGGTTTATTGACTAGCCATGAATAGCAGTGTTTACAAGTCCCTGTTCTTTTTTAAGGCAAGCCTGGCTCTGAAGCTTATGGGGCAGCTCTGGGCCTTCCCACAAAAGCCTCAAGATGGACTGAAGGCTGTCCTATGGAGCCATTGATTGAAATTACCCAAGTTGTACCTCTCCTCCAGGCTGAGTCAATGGAAAGAGCTCAGCACCGCTGAATAGATCTTTTATTTGGGGCCAACACACAGCATTTGATACCGTGACCTGTCTTAGAAACAAATGGTACCCACTGTGGTACCAAAAGGTCACCTGTGTGACCAAGACCATCTGAACAGAGCTACAAGCTTTCATTAAGAAAGCATCACTGCACTGCATCCACAAGACAGTTCACTCAGACTCCTCAGTCTGCCTTGCAGCCCAAACATGTCTGCAGAAGCAATGTGCAACTTCTTTCAATTGTCTTATCCCCCTTCTAAATTGAAAACACCATCTTAGTCATCTTTCCCTCAGGCTTTCTGACTAGCAAAGGGCACAGGAAAAATTTCACCAGAAACTAAGGGGAAAAACACGTGTGAAGTATAGATTCATTAGTACAGCCATCACTCTCTCAAAACAGCCTAGATGACATTTTCAGAGCTAAGAGTAAGGATTACCAGGTAAAACAAAGACTTATTGAGACAGCCTCAATCACAAGAGCTGAAAACAAACAGACGCTAATAAAACACATCCCAAGATATTTTTCTCTTCTCCAGCAGGACTGAGGTGCTTGAAAGAAGAAACCAGCCTCTAAATTCCACTGCTACAAAAGCGACAACCTCAGGACTTCTGCACTGATATGGTTCCCAATTTCTTTAGTGCTGCCTTGAGATTTTTTGCTATCAGCAATCAGATATAAAGAAATACTCTAAGATTAGACACTGGTCCACTAGCCAACAACAGTCAGGAAATTTTGCCAGGAAAAGAGCTGACCATATGGGTTTTGTGTACAGATGAAAATTCCCTCCCAAGCCATCAGTAGCTCAGGCCAAGAATATCACCAAACACTCAAGAAAAGTAATAGATAACAACAGAAGGATTTGAACACATTGAAACACCAGGTCAATTTTTGGCAGATACTTAATTGTAGGAACCTGTTCTTTATCTTTACATGTTCACTGCACTCTTCCCTTCCACAGGAGAGCATAGATATTACAAAAAGAAAGGCAACCAGACAAGCAAACTGTCAGGTAAGAAGAACAAGCAGTTCATATCATATCTTCGCAGTCAGTTCTACCACACCCAACCTCTCTAAGAACATACTTCCTGGCTATGTTTTTGTTTTCTGGTAAAAATATAAAATGAGCAATAAATGTGGGAAATGCACATTTTTCATCTCCAGAAGCAGAACACATTTCTTGTAAATCATGGATTGCCACCTTCCACAACTCCAGTCAGATGAGTAGCCCACAAAAATCAAAAAGCAACCCTTTACTGAGGTTTGGCTTACTTAGACAAACAAATCAGAAACATCCTGGGAACAAAGCACCATGCGTCTTAATATTCCTACTCAGACCCAAGCCAGAGCCTCTCTGTCTCTACTGCAACCAGAGAAATAAATGGTGAGCCTAGATCCACATCAATAGAAGCTATTCAGCACTTCCTGAGAATCATGAGTTATCAGAGGAACACTATTAGCCTACTAAACATTTAGTGTCACTTGGCCTGCAGTAAAAAGGAATTGTTTCTAATAGCTAGTAAAATTGGGTCAGATACACCAGACCTTCCCAAAATCATAGGAGAGAAAAACGAGTCAGTTAGAGGAGGGATGCTTTCTTGTGAGATTACCTACTTAACTCTCCAGACAATGAAATTATGCTCCAGGCAGATGAAGTTAGCTTCAAACACTTCAGCCTCCCCGGAGGAATTTTCTGACTTGGAGTGCTAGGAGTGCCCCTTCCAGAAGGGCACAAGTGCTACAGAAAGCACCACACTGCTTGCTAAATGCTTGTTGCCTACTTAATGCTCAGGCACTGGCTGAACACGTGCCAATGCTCTGCCAACCTTACAAGCCCAGGGTACTTAATCCCTATGTGAGATGACTCAGTCAATGCCACCCAGAAAAGGGTGCCAGGCAATCAGGCTGATCTGAAGGGCCAGAATATCTCATCAGCAAGTCTTTCTCCTGTGTAAGCATCTCGTGTAAAGAAAATGAAAATTAACTGGAAACAGTACTATCAGGCTCCTCAGATAAAAAATATATACCCAAGGCAGGGTCACTTGCAGCACAAGGCGCAGCTGACAGCATCTTCAACACAATCTAGACACAATTAGCTCCTCACATAGAGAGGTGCCATTTCATCTTTGCATGTCCTAATGAGACATTCAATTCCATTTCCAGTTTCCACCATCATGTCCCAGTCTTATCTGCTAAACAATGTACAGCTCCTCTCTCAGTCACCTCACCTCAGCACCAAAAGCCATTTTTCAGACTTCCAGGGACCCATTTTTGCATAAAGCAGGAACAGAGGATATCCAAGAACCCCCCCTGTAACTAGCTGCAAGGTGATTTTCCTGCTTCTTCTCATGAGAGGTGCAACCATATCAGTGAAGTCAGACTGAACCCTACATCATTAAGAGCCTAGCCACAGCAATTTGAGTGAAGGGAGTTAATTAGTCCAGTGTCAGCTCTGTGAGGGTCCATCAGCAAGTCCCCAGGGAAGAGTCGTGTGCAGGGCAAGCCTGCAGTATGGCACCTCACCCTTCAGCACAGAGAGGGCTGCCTCACATGGAGAACCTCTTCAGTAACTCTTCCCAAAAAGGTTTTTCTTCTAAGTATGCACCCAGGCCCTCCCTGTATCAACAAATGTCTCTACCACATTCTTCTGTTATCTTGAGGAATCACATCCTATTGCCTGCTGTGTGCTTGGTAGCTTCACCAATAGCTTCCAGCTCCCATGCTGGAAGGGAGAGTGAGTTCATCCCCACCCAGGTTCTCTGGCCTGTCCTGGCTCTGCAGGACTGTCCTCATTTACTCTGCTGCTCCCTGCAAGGAAGCTCCTCCACACCTCTGGGCCTCTTCCAATCCCCACACTTTCACCCTCACCACAAGCAGCAGTAACGCAGGATGCACAGCAGGTTCACACAGTAACATAGAAACCCTCTTGGTTTTCTTCCTTTCCTACAGATCCTAATGCTGCACCCACTTTCATTTCAACTATTGCCATCTCTCCAGCTCCATGCTCAGCTAGGACAGGCTGTGATGATGGCTCTTGCCCCTGAAGGGTCACTGGCAGCTCAGAACCATCTGTGAAGCAAGGACAGCCCATCCCCATGTGTATGGCCCTTTTCCCTAACACAGACTGTCACCTGTGCTAGGGTGACATGTGCCTGAGCTGCCAGAACTGAGCACCAAGGAAGTCAGTGGGAGAAGACAACATTGTCAGAACTGCTATCATTCTTTCAAGAATGCAGGGACAAGTGCTCAGGTTCCAACCTGGTGACTATTAACTCAATTTGGGGCACACCTACTAAGTTCACAGGCAATACAACTGCACAGTGCATGACCCAGAACATCAGCATCAAACAAGAGAAAGCATTGAGAGCAGGATGGCAAGACTTCATTTCACCTTAGCAAATGGCTTTTCAGCCTCACAGTACTACCATGCTAAATCAGTTTTACCTCAAGCTCGACTTCTTCACCATTATTTGTATCACACACAGTAACCACCAAAATTTAATTAGCATGTTTATTCAAACAAAAGTTACACATAACCCTTCAAGAAATAAATTGCAACTAAGCCTTTGCGTATCAGATTTTTTCATTTAGCTTGTCTACAAGACATACTTTGCCAGAACAGCACAATCAGACTAATTAAATGGTTACAACAGAGAACTGCATGTGATGGGAAAATAGCTTAAGAGCAAAGACCATACAGAGAACATATTACTGGATTACAGCCCAGCATGGATCATTCAGAAAGTGATAGGAGGAAGTTTTTTCCAACAGAACACAAGTATACAACATCATTAGTATACATTTTCCATTAATAATTATTAAAAAATATTTTTAAAAAACTGTTAACTTCAAATATTACTTTGCTAGCCACTATACCTATAAGGTAAAACCATAAATGGACTAACTCTGCTAAGGAGGTGGAAAACATTAAGACTCTAGAATTAACTAGAGCCTAATTCAGCAAGCTACTTATGCATGTGCTTAAGCCCCACCAACACTAGAAAGGCTTACACATGTTGAAGTGTTATAATCAAAATTGAGAGATTTCAGCATGCATCAACAGTGGAGGGCATGCCAAACACTTGCACTGAATCAGAATCATATTCCTTAAAGTACAAGTTACAGATATACTATAAAATCACAATACTCCTCTCTCAATCTATTGTTCTATCAAAAGAAAAACCCCTACTGGGTATGAGAAAAACTGACACAGTCCCCTGAAGAAGCATGGCTTTGCCTGTTTTATTAACAGCTCCAAAAGCATGCACAAATCAGTCCCAGGGACAATCTATCTTAACTCTGCTTTCCATCCTCAGTCTTTCAGAACAACAGAATTTATGCAATTTGCGCCAGTATAGCATTAAAACTCTGCATGCAATTTTCAAGATCAAGGAACTTGTTTCTTCAGATCCTTCCCCAAGTGATCAATTGATTTTTAGAACTATACAGCTGTACAAAAATGTCAGTGACTATATACAATCCTGCACAAGATACTGGAACAAAGCCACAAAAGTTACATAAATAAATGTTCAACTTCAAAAATACTTAATTTGTCTTGCACTTAAGTGTTACTAAAAACACAACAACAATCTCAGAAATTTTAACCTGTATCAGCCCTCTCTAAAATTCAAAAAAAAAAATTCCCATAGAATTGCCCTTGTCTCGAAGTTATCTCTATGGCTGTTTAAATAAAATCAGTCTCACCATAGCTATGAAATACAGGTAGCCAGGAAAATGTTCCACATACTTGGGAATGAAGCATTCCCGTTTGGTTGGAGGAATTTGATTGTTGGGTTTGGGGATTTTTTTACTCTTATGTAACCCACTATATAATAGTGAACAAAATACTTTTGTTTCATAGAAACAACTAACATTTGCCCACACCAGGCAAATGCTCTATTTACAGATTCATTAGGACTGCCTGACTGACAGTGAGTGTAAAGATGCTGAACTCTAAGAAACATGGAGCCTAAAACGGCGACACTCTCTGCTGAATCGCCTTCCCTTTGAGGATACGTCTTATCTGGAGAAGAAAAAAAAAAAAGACAAAAACGTTAAGTATTCATCATCTTGAAGTGAGTCACAATGTAAAAAAAACCCACCCTAGACCCAGTTTTGCATCTATTTATCCAAGCCTAGGTCCTGAGGTCAGTGACACCAGAACTGATCCCATTTTACAGCATTTGAACCAATGAAAGGCACCAGTCAGCAACTCAGCTGTGCTTAAGTTAGTAGTCTTGGGTTAAAAGTCACTTTTTTCGTCAAGTATTTGTATAGCTCCTCAGAAAAAGGGATTTTCTTCATCCACTCAGGCCTAAGAACTGTCATTACTAATTACGACAAGATCAATAAAAGCATGAACTCAGGCCACACTGAGATGAGCAAGAGGAGTATTGCCTCCAGTATGTTGCAAGGTTGCAAAGACAAAGCCTATCTCAACAGGAAAAAGCTTTTGAGATGGAAAAAATAAAAGCTGCACATGAAACCTGAAATTTCAGGTCTGTATATTCTGCCTGAGCTTGATGTTGAAGCTAAAGACTTAAAAGAATAAAATGGCATTTGCTAAATCTTTTCTTTGAAAGCTGCAACTCAAAACCCAAGAGAAACTTCTGGAGTGGAATACAGCTGCTATGTGGACAGAGACAGATGGAAGGAGAGGGTGGTGATGAGTTTTTTTACCTGCTCCCCTACAAGGCCATCAGGAACCAAGTGAACTGGCTGCTCATTCTCCAAGTTCCTGGCACTGGGATCCGCTCCCCTGCGCATGAGCAGGCGCACTGCATCCAGCTGGCTCACGCGGTACTGCAGGCTGGCAGCCACATGCAGGGCTGTGTTGCCATTGTAAGCCTGGGGACAACAAAGCAACTCCATGAAGGAAAAGTGGGAGCATGAACCTCTCTTCCTCTATCTGCATCATGAAAAAAATCACCATACCTTTGCATTAACAAAAGAGAGATAGTTGGGCAGCTCCAAAAAGAGACGAATGAGCTCCAGGTTTGCTTCTTCTGCTGCCAAATGTAAAGCGGAGCGACCACTTTTGCGATCCTATCAAAAAGAGAAACTGTTTAGTCTTCCCTGCAGGTGCTTCACCTATCCAGGGGGAACATGCAGACAAATAAAAAGAGAAAGCAAAGTAACTGCAGAGTGTTGAGCAAACATACTTGCACTACAATTCATCAAAAGTGAATCTGAATATATATATTTTAATATCAACATCTAAAGAACAATGGAACCCGATCCCATCTGCAGGTAAGCTTACATAATGTAACATTTGATATTTTGGCTAAGTAATGGTCTGGCACAGCACAGACCTAAACGGCACAAGTAAGCAGTTTTTAATTAAGGTTTGCAATTCAAGAACAAGGTGCCATCAGCACCCTACTACTATGGGTACCTCAGAGTGCTCCAAACATATTCTTACTTTTACAACATTAGTCACTGCAGCCAGCGTAGAATCATTCTTAGTCTAGAAATTAGATTGTCACCTCCCTCTTTCCCCAGCGTTCATTTGCATTGATAATACCTTGCTCTGAATAAATGCAACATTCTCATCCTATCTGGGTAAATTAAGCTGTAGGGAAGCTTTCAAATTAGTCTACTTCCTTTGTAATAAAGCTGAAATGCAGTATGGGATAAAGCAACATATTCTGCTTCCACATTCTCTCTGGATCTGGCACTTTAGACTAAGGCATTTTACTTACTTTCGCTTCAACAGAGGCTCCCATTTGTATCAGGATCTTGATGGTTTCTACCAGGCTCTTGTTTCTCAGCAGAAGCTCCTGGACCTCAGGGGAGTGAGGTGGCTGACAGTTCTGCAGCTCATGCAGCACAGCGTTATGGGCCAGAACCGCACAGTGCAATGCTGTCAAACCTGAACACCAAAAAGAAAAATAAAAATCATTATGAATGAACAAATGCAATACAGAAGTAATGACTGGCTGCTTGTTGCAGAGGTTGGATAAAGGAGCTTCTATCCCCATTAGGCCCAGGGATGGTTCCATATTTGTAGATGACAGTGACTGCTCCCAAGCAGCCTGAGATTTGGACTGCCCATCACCAGGAAAGTGAAGCAGCAGCCTACTGTGATCTCTCAGCCAGCAGATGATGAAAAATACATATATATATTAGAAATACATATTTCTAATATAGAAATATGTATTTCTAATATATTTTTTTACAGAATATACATTAGAAAGAGCTGTTTTATGGAAAAGAGGTCCAAATAAAGCAGCTCTCTAGTGCCAGATTCTGGCTTCTGTATCCACTGACACAATGCTGGCACTCCCATGGTTTAAACAACGGCCAGTTACAACCTACACTCTCCATGCCAAATACAGCAATCACATGTACGAGGAAAGAGGTCCTAACAGACACAGACTAACCATGTTTTCATCTGACAGATATGTCAATTGTATCTGTAAATTTCCGTCTGACAAAGAAATATTGCATTTTATTGCTTTTCAGCCTGGGATAACATTCCCATCAGTAGCTATAAAACATTGTACTATCCAGTAACTGTAAATTATAAACTCCTAACAACTCACCATCATAGTTTGTTGCCTCAAGGTCCACATACTGATTGCTTCCCATTGCTCCCTTTTGGATTGCCTACGAAAGTGGGAACAGGTACATATTTTGGTCCTATCCAAACCACACACCACTTCAAATTTGTTTATTGTCTTACTGCAATAAAGTTGCAATAAATAACAGCATTCCTGGAAGTGTTTAAGGCCAGGCTGAATAGGCCACTGAGGAACTTGGTCTAGTGAAAGGTGTCCCTGAACACAGCAGGGGGGTTGGAACTAGAAAATCTTTGATGTCCCTTCCAACCCAAACCATTTGATGATCCTATGATTAAGAGGAGACTTATTGTTTTGATTTGGTAAACTAGAGGATTCCCCCAAATTGCTCAAAAATGTTGGTGAGAACCTTAATGAGAACTTCAGCCCCCCTTTAAGCTGTATGTGTAGAGCCCTGAGACAGACTCACAAGGCTACCCAGAGAGAAAGATAAAGGAAGGAGTGATGTTCCCAGAGTTTCCCAACACAGCTAATACCAAGGGTGAGAGTCAGCGGCCGGGACAGAGCTGTGCCTGCCTGGTTCTTACCTGGAGAACCTGGGCATGCCCCTTCTCGGCGCAGACATGCAGCGGCGTTCTGCCCCAGCAGTCTGTGGTGTTCACTTGAGCCCCCAAGCTAACCAAGTCCTGCACAATGAGATGCTGATTGGCAGCCACAGCAACTTGGAAAGCACTCTGCAAACATCAAGAAGAAAATTTAAGCTATTAGTCATCTGATCTCTAACAGGAAAGAGCAACTAAAACAAATAAAAACCCTAGCTACCTAGTACTATTTAAGCAGTGATTATGAATACTAGGAAGCCAGGACAAATGAAGTAGAGCACATACTTTTACCAGCTCAAGGTGATCCCAAGAAGTATTAATAGCTCAAGGTTAATATTAGTATGCAGGCTAAATCTTGGGGTTAAATATTAAATAAGCATTTCACCACATCTTTCTCAAGGTCCAGACATGCAAAAGCACTCAGTTGCACAAAGCAGGTGCAAAGAGTTTTTTCAGAACCTCACCTGGCCATTGTGCTCTTTAATATCCAGCATGTGCAGGGCAGCCATCTTCCTTGCAAGAACATAGGAGAGTGCTCGACGGCCCTGGGCAACAGCGATGTGGAGGAAGCTGCAGGAAAGAAGGGCAACAGAGTTACACCACCAGACATAAACCAGGGCTCAAGACAGCAGAGAATCAAATGTATGGAGGGGGTGTTATGCTGCCAGCTTCAGACCTCCTCTGCATAACTAAGAGAAGAACACAAGTACTTTCTTACTAGCGCAATTTAAAGCGCCTAAATTAAAATGTTTTCCTCCCCATTTAGCCAAGTTCAACAATAAGCACCTGAAATTACATCTACTCAAGCATGCTGGAGCTCTGCATCACAGCCATCAGCAACACAACACCTTTCACTTGATCAGCCAAACTACTGCGCTTGTGACACAAACACTGCTATTCAACTTCTTCACTATAACCCACGGTCTGCCAAAACCCAAACAGAAACATTCCCCAGCCTCCCACATAAGAAAGACCAAGATAAACAGCACTCACGTGTCTCCATCAGAGTCTTTTGCAAGGAACTGGTCTTGAGAGATGTTAGACAGTTTGTTCTCCTCCTGTTCTACTTGCCACTGAAAAAATGATTTGCCCAACTGCGTCGTGCTTCTGGCAATGTTCTGGTCAGGCAGAGAGACATTCAGAGCAGTCAAAGAGACACTGCGCTCCAGACTGCCACAGAGATTGCTGGACAGCAAGCTGAAGTTCGGGGCGTGAGGGGCAACCTCGGCCTGTGGGTGGGCACTGCTCAGCGGCTGGAGGGGGCTGGAGATGCTGTCCGAGCCTTCGGAGTCGTTCAGGAGGGAAGAGAAGCTCTGCGACTGGCAGTACTGCAGCTCTTGGCTCTCAAAGGCATTCTGCTGGTAGGCAGGAGACTGGTCATTGGCAATAAATGGCCTGTAGTCCAGAGAGGCTTCTGAAGGATAACTCTGTGACAGATCTTGGTTCTGGGCCGGAGGGAACTGGTAATGCTGTGGCAGATCAAGCATGTGCTGGCTGCTGTGGTCTTGGAAAGCTTGGTACTTCTGGGATGGGGAGAAAGCCTGCGTTCCCGGGCTGTCCTGGTACTGCTCAGCAGGCGAGCCGTGGCTGGAGACAGAGTGCAACCAGCTCACCTGCACCGTGTTCAGGGAAATGGGGCTTGACTCATTCTTGATGTTTATAATGTTCTGAAGCAGATCAGAACTGCTGTCGTGCTTTGGGTCAGTTTTATGGGTCTCCTCCATGCTATCCATAGAAGTTGGTGTCTGGGGTGGTGTCTGACAGGAGAAAAAGAAAAAAACAAACAAAAAGACAAATCAAAACAAGCCCCAGAAAGTTAGAGATATAGTTGTATCTGGTAGTTTCTGATCATACAAAACAAACTGAAAAATAAACGCACAGAAAAAATTACTACAAACTTACCAGGAGATGTGGGTGAACATTCGCTTGGCGTTTGAAAGAAGGTCCATCAGAGAGGAGTTCAGGAGCCTTTCTTTTGCCACTGTGGCCTAGTATACTCTTCAGTTCTGCTGAAAAGAAAACAAATTTAGAATCCATTTGGAGGTTACACTTACAATTGATTTAAAATGTTACTGCAGGGTATGTATTAAAAAATGGTCTACCTGTGTATGGTTCGTAGTTCACCAATCCTCCTTGTGCCTGTTAAGAAAAATACAAATTATTCTGTTATTATAATTTTTCTTCTGGAGGGAAACAAACAAAAACAAATAAACAAACACCAAAAACAATCCACCCAAAAAACCCCCAAGAAAGCAGCCATGACTTCCTTCTATAAACACAGAATATACCTTAGAATAATTCTAGTACGTAGTTGTCTAACCCTAACTTAATTGCTTTTAATTAAGGTTAGAAAATGGAAATACATTAATGAAACTTAAATAAAACCCACTATTTTTCTTTAGGCTTTTCAAGACATTTGTTATAATACCACAAAACTCAAGAAAATCTAGAGAAAGACGCTATTCCTTCCAGAGACCTGAGGATTTCTTTTTTTTAAACATAACCCAGCCAATTTTACACTTCTTCAATGCCATGAACTTTTCTATGCAAAAATATTCCTGTGACAATACTTATCTAGGAAGTTTTCAAATACACACTCAGAAAAATTAATCCAATCAAATCAACAATACCCTTTAATCTTCTCAGAATTTCCTGTACTTTTTTTGTCTTTTCAGACTGGAAGGGCCTACCTTTACACTGTATGCTTTGCACAGACAGGCGCAATAGCATGACAAACAAATTAGAGAAGAATACTTAACCCTTCCAATGAATGATCTCATTCCAGTCAACACGGAATTTCTGTGGTTTCGCAACACAAATGTATCTTTATCCAGACTCCCTTTAGAAAATAAAGCTTAGCAAGAACATTTTTAAGTGCCTCCTTCTTCCACTGTAAACCTCCTTTCCGATTTCTTCCCAGCTCATTTCTTCCATTATGTGTTGAAAAGAAAAAACACTAACTCCATCCACAGCAGGTAAAGCAGAAGCTCATTTCTAGTGTTACCGCAAAGTGCCTTCTTGCCAGCTTCAGTAACCACTAAAATCAAATCCGTCAGCACAGAAAGGTGCTGGTTACCTTGCTTTCCTCCGTGGCAGGACCCGAAGACATCTGTTTGCTGCTCCTGAAGTGCAGCAGGAGCTCCTTCACGGAGTTCTTCACGCGGACCCCCTGGAAAGGTCCTCTGTGCTGCTTCCCCCCCGCCATGTGCTGTTCAGCTGTGGAGACATGAAAACAAAACCCGAACTTAAGCCACCAATTTCGTTTTCGTTTAACAAATTATAAAGAAAAAAAACCCCAAACAAACCAGGAACTCTTGGGGAAACGCACCCAAATCCCGGTTTAGCGGAGAGGAGCCAGGGAGCTGTCCCCCGTAGCCCTTCGGCATCCCACGGGCGTGCGGCTCCTCGGCTGCCCCGAGGACGGTCCTGCCGCTCCCGCTCCGAGGACGGGAACACGCTGGCACCGGGCACGGAGCGCCGGCCGAACGCGCCCGCTTTTCACCGCTTCGGCCGCTCTCGCACCCCAAAGGATCAGCGGCCGGCTTCGCCCCCGAGGGCACGGAGCGGGACCCGCGGCTCCGCGCTCTCCCCGCCACCCCCCGGGGCCGGGGCC
>VYZT01000040.1:111344-139007 GCA_013400735.1 Pomatostomus ruficeps
CCGTCGGGCCTCCTCCGGCCCGGGGGTTCTCGGGTGGGCGTAGTGGTAGTAGGTGCCGCCTTACACCTTGTCGTCCAAGGTTACCCACATGGGCTTCACAGAGTAACAGAATATCCTGAGTTGGAAAGGCCCCATCAGAACCATCGAGTCCAGCTCCTGGCCCAGCCCAGGACACCCCGAGGATCACACATAAGCGTGAGAGCGCTGTCCAAAGGCAGCCTTGGCCGCCCTCGCTCACAACGCATGCAACCACTAATTGCCCCCCTCTTACGGAGCTGCAGAGGTAGGAATGACCAGCATCTCCCTCAGCCTCCCACCGCTGCTGATGCTGCCTCACGTCCCCGTGAGGAGATATCTCTCACCCTTCACCCCAGTCCACCAGTCCTCGGCTCCAGGACACAGGCATGGAAGAACAGAAACTTTTCGATCGTGTGAGCAGCATCCAGCAAGAAGGGGAACTGAGCAGCTACTCACAATAGAGATGAGTCATCTCTGTTCCTCTTACCGGAGCATGGAGTAGGCACGGGCAGACAGGAGTTATTTTGGTTGTAGGTTGCACCATACTGCCGTGGCAGAGCCTCTCGGTCGAGGCCAGCGGGGAGAAGCGGGTAAGCAACGCGATGCCAAAACAAAAAGTGGGCGAAACCGTGTGCCTGCAATTACTGTTAACATCATTGACTTATTACCAACGTTTACAAGGAGACTTCTTGTGTTTCTACTTTTCAAACACATATTTTTGCTTTCCCATTTCTACCAAGGTCGCCATCTTCTAAAATACAAGTGAGCAGTTTTGCCCACGAGGTTGAGACTAGGATGTTTCTAGCACTGTGGCTGCTCCAAAAAAATATGTAGTAAAACAACTTGGTCTTGCTAAAATATATTATGGAAATTTGATGTCTATAATTTATATGTTTTAGTTGTATTGAAAAACATGGGACAGTTGCAATATGAAATTATATTAACCAGCCCATGAGGAGGCAGGAGGGAATTGCTTTATGTTATACAAATATTTCTCCCACTGTCAAGTGAAGGAAGGGTTTCGCTAAGAATTACCTAGGCAGTTTTCTACTCGATAGACTGTTGTTTTGCACCAGAGATTGAACCTATGCAGTCAGAGTGAAACTTGCAAGTGGAACCCGTAAAACAAAATCAGATGCCAAGTAGTGCCAGAAACACCCCAATAAAGGTAAAAAAATCACTTCATTCCTGAGTAGAAACTCTCTCCCAAGCACACCTTCTCCCTCATTTAAGAAAGCACTTTACGCAAGGGAGGATTTGTGAAATCAGGCCGTTTGTTTTAAACACGCCAGGAGATGGTTCTCTGTTCCTCCAGCCTTAGACCTCAGTTATGATACCTTAATCTTAGCCAGATGCTTTAAGTGTTTCCTCATTGAAAAGCACTTGGTACTCAGAGATCTCAGAGCCCACAGATGCTTTTTGCACATTCCATGGCTGTGGGGAGGACCCACAACTCAGTTTTCCAAAGCAGATCAACTGATGGACCTTTGCATTCTCATCCCTGCCAGGTAGCCCAGAAAGCCACTCATTTTAATCTCACAGGAGGGTCTACAACTACTGTAAAAAGCATCTCATCTTTCAACAAGCAGAGGTAATGCAAATCTGAGGAGTCAATAATCCAAAAAATTAGATTTCTCATCACAGTTGCCATTCCCTTTAAAATGTTGAGGGTAAAAGAGATTTCGAACCAAAAGTGGATTTCTCTCACTGTAGTTCTTCTGTGTCATAGAAGGTCCCTAAGCCACATGCAGGCAGGGACAGGCAGTGCCTTTATCCTTGCTATTCAATAACAATTTTGGAATGGATTTAATTGGAGATTAGCCTCTACATATGAATGAAAACAATTCTATAAAACAATTTAATGAGTTTGTGTTTGTTGGTTTGTTTCCTAAAGAGGGTGTGGAGTTTCTTTTTCTCTTCTATTCCAAAGTCTCTACTCTCCTGAAGGTTGAATTGCTGACTTGTTCTCTTTTTTCTAAGCAAAATCCACTTCAGGCAACTCTCTGATACCTCAGCTCGTACTTGTTTCATCAGTGACATCTTATATATCAGGTCCTGGCATAAATCTACTCTCAGTCAAAGCAGATTAAGGCATGTCTAATTCCACCAAGCTCCATAACAAAAGGCTCTTTCAAAAATATACACACACCCATTGGTTGCACAAGATGAGCTGGCTCCCAGCAGCCTTGTGTTCTCAAAGTGCTTCTATGAGAGTTACTGGTAAATTATTGCTACATCCACAAACTGTAATTATTAATGCTGCAGACCTTGAGCATTAATGGGTTTTGGGTTTTGGCCCAAACACTACGTAACATCTGTGGTGACCAAAACCCTGTGAGGCATCTTCAACCAAAGTAAGTTCCTCTGGGGCAAGGTGGTGACAAAAAAAAAAAAGCCCTTGTCACCTCTTCTCCTTGGGAAGGCATCCAGCTGGTTTCAGCCTCCTTTGGCCAAGCTGTAATTCTGTGTAACCCACCAACCTCAGAGCTGGAGAAGGCTGCGAGGTGAGCACATAAAGCCACCTCAGCTCCCTGAATGCTGTCTTCCCATGTTTTTATTGCACCAGCTCCTACTGGGATGTATCAATAATGCCAACTAGTGGCCATGATCAGCAGCATTTGTCCTGAAACCCCTCTTCTATACACCTGCAAAAAGTGAGATAGATTTATCTTGGTATCTCAAACAACAACAAAAAAGAAATAGAATGCACTTGTTTCTGAAAACTCTGCTTCCCTCCCTTCAGAACACAGCCGAGTATTGTAGCATTAAAAGCAATCAGTCTTGGTTTAGGTTAATCCAATACACTTGATTAATGAAATAGCTTTTGAGAGTATGACTTGTGCACACTCAGGAGCTACTTCAATGGGATCTGGAAAAAATTCAAGTAAGAACAAAAACAAAATCCAGTTGTCTTGAAGCTTGTGCTTGTTGGATAGGGGTCTCATTACAGAAATCAAAGAGGCTGAATACTTACACCTTAGACTTTTACCACCAGCTAAACATCTAGGCTAACCAAGGTCAGGTGTATTCCCTTTGCTATCCTAATCAGAACGAGCACAAAGAAAAGATGCAGTATGTCTGCATTGCTTGGTCCCTGGGGCACGTACTGGGGTGAATGCTATGGGGAATGTAGGCTTTAAATAAATAAATTAATGAATAAAGCAAGCCCAGTAAGTGGAGCTTTGTCTTCCCTGTAGAGTGGCACGTAGTCACTCTGCCAGGCATACTGGATAACCTCCCTCTGTCAGTGATGAACAGGCCAGTTCTCAGAGCAGCCCATGGTTCAGCAGAATGGGAGCAGGATAAATCTCTCCCCCCAGTGTGTCTCCTAAGCACCAGCGTGGAATAAGGGTCAGCCTCTACGTGCAGTGTCACAGCACAAACTACTAGTAACAAAAACTTGGTTTTGCAACATGTTTCTGGAGCAGCATGACCTTTGTGGTATGTCTTCGACTGGAAATAAAAACGGTAGTTTACAATCCAGTTGCTTAATGCAAGTGAATATTTGCTGTGTGGACGTCAAGCATGCCTTATTCTCCACTGGGTGTAATTTAGGCTCCTGCTGCAGACTGTGAGTTGAGATGTGCGAACACCACCACCAGACCTCCGTACCCCAGCAGCATTTCCAACAGCACACACCCCTAAAACCATCCGGCACAGCACTTGGTTTGCTTCCAGAATGGCACTGAGAAAACCAGAGGTAAAATCTTAGTAACTATTCCACTCCTAGAGAGCATTCGGGGTCTGTACCTGAGTTTGCTTTAACGGTTCTGGAGAGCACTTCTCAGCAGGTTGGAAATGGTCCATGACACAGTTTTGCTCTAAAAGCTGGTACAGAGGAGTAAGTGTTTCTTCCCTCTTTGCTATACTTGTATTGCTACATTTTTCCTAGACTTTGTTCTCCAAGACTGACATTCTGGGATTAACTTGAACATCAAAAGGGGGCATGTATAATTCTTCATATTAAAGAAAAACTCAGACTTTTTATTTAACATGTTTCTTTTGGGCCTTACTCCTTTGATCCAGAGAATACTCTCATTTCTGCTTTTTTTTCTCTCAAGTCATCTGATATTTAAAAAAAAGAAAAAGTAAATTAAGGAAAAAAAGTGAGTTGCTCCTAAGTAGATCCTTCAACACCGTGTATATAAAGCAGCTGAAATCAGTACAGAAGGAAAAAAACACTAAACCCAGCAACTATTGCAAAGCTGGCAAAGTGGATGTGAGTTCTGTGAAAGTAAACAGTTTCCTTGTATATGTACCTCGTGTTTGGGGACATTCCTCCCAGCATACTCACCGCCCTGGTTATTCATGTTTTCTCAGCAGCTTACCTATCTCATTAGTTCATTAGCACCTCGCAGTAGGAACGCACAGCTGAGAAATGCACCGCTGATGTCACAGCGTGTAAACAAGGAGCAGAAGGCCGTTTCCCCATAGCAAAGGGCAACATCATACGGCACCTATAAAGGATACTGTGTGTACATAGATGAGGTAGAGAGTGCACGTTCTTGCCTCAAAATACGTGGCTTGTTATGATATTCCAGTTTAGAAAGGGAGTTGGCACAGTTCCTCAGTGCTGTTGGGGAGACTCAGTGGAGGTTTGGAGGGGTAAGCATCAGTTTTCCTTGTTGTTCATGTTAAAGAGATTTTTCCTCCTAACTCAGGTGACCAACCTGGGCCAAAACCCGACATTCACAGCTCTCATTAATTTCATTTTCTACTGTCAGATGCAGGAGCTTGTGTTGCAAGCACGGCAGGTGAGTTAGGCTCTGGTGTACTTCAATTTCAGTGTTCCTACCTTCCATAAACAATGACCACTTCAACCACCCGTGAAACAAAATCACTTTGTAACAGGGACTGCAGAGCTGTCCCAATGCACATTGCCACTCAAGACTTCAGTACAGGAATGGGAGGAATAACTCTCAAAGTGAGATTCTCAACTAGAAAAACATGATTTTTTGAACTGCAGTCTACCCAGACACTTGCATTCCTACACTCAGTTTATGTGTAGTAGCGGGTAACCTAAGACCAAGGTTTCCATGCATCCAGGCTTCCCAAACATGCATTTTTCCATTTAAAAACATTTTCTAGGCAGATTTTGAAAATCTGTGCTCTTCTTGGACATGGCAAACCAGTCACATCTACCAGGCAGCAGGTCTAACAGCTGACCAGTCCAAAAAGCCCAGGTACACTGTCAGTGTTCATACAGGCCACCCATGCAGTACTTGCATGGCAGGATCAACACCTGCAGGAAGCCTCAGCACTGATTTGCACAGTCCTACACATCCTGTGTGCATACTGTCAGCTCAGGGGTGCAGATCAACGAGCAGGAAAGCCCAGGCAGAAGCAAGACAACCAGTGAAAAGCACTTGGAGTGTGTTAACACTGTAGAGATCATTGAAGGGAATGCCCTCGTCTAATGTCTTGACCTTATTTCACTGTGTTCTCCAGCTTATAGAGTTTAAATGCCTTCAGATCAGACATCCATTCACGAGAGAAATCCCTGCTTTCAAAATACATGTCTGTCTGACTATTGGGAAAGTCCTGAAATTCAGCTGCAGAGTTGTCCTCCATTAGTCAGACAAAAACCTCAATAAACAGGAAATTTTCTCATTTAAAAAAGCACCTAAATCAAGGCAGACAAATGAAATTTTATTATGGCAGGGAAAATGTTAGGTCGCTTCCAAACAGCAGCACAAAAATTTTCCTGGTGCATAGGATGAACTGCATCTACTAGGGCAGGTTTTATCTTCAGTGAAATGTGTGCTGGAACAGCTGGGACAATACTTCTCCACCTATGGGTCAGAATTTGCTGTCACACAAGCCTCAATCACAGATGTCCTATGTATGCATACAAGATATTAATATCATGTAAAAGATCCAAATACTCTGTTCTTTCTATCCACTTAACAGCCACCTGCTGCACATTTAGAAAGAAATCCGTGACAGTAACGACAACTTCATAGTAATATGTAAATCATGCACGAGTTAGCATAAAACATCAAGAAAGCTGAAAATAAACTCTTTGATTTGGTGGGGCACTGTGCAAAGCTCTGTTCCCAGGCGTTGGCTCCCTCCTCCAGTTCCCAGCTGGGAAAAGACACCTACCAAAGCCAGACACATCCTGTCTGACAGGATGCTGCTCTCCAAAGAAGCCAGCCCATGGATGTTTAAGTTTCCTTTTAATTTCCTGCCAATTTCTTAAGAAGAAAGCAAAAGTAAAGGCAGCTCTTGTTTCTGCCTTGCACATTTTTTCTCTGGAGCTTGTGACTGGGAAGACATAAAGTCACACGGGTTTCTCAGCAGGGTTTCCTAGCTGAAGCACGGAAGCACCGTCAGGATTGAGTTTTGCTGCTCTCGAAAGTCCAGGTGAGAAGCAAAGCCAGGTCAGAGCACCTGGGTTGCAGCAGGAGGCAAAGCCAAAGCGAGGGATGGGGCTGTGCCTGCCACCCACTCCTCCGAGCAGCGCAGGGGTGGGAAAGGAAGCTTCCCAGTGCCCAGGACTGCTGCTCCAGACCTGTTTTCAGCAACTGCTGCTGCTGCTTCTGCTGATGATACCCCAACCATGACCTCCAGGGTGGCAGGGTGCAAACTGCTCAGCTGCCCCAAGCAGCCCAGGGCTTGGCCAGTGCTTGGCCCCCCGTGGCAGAAGGCATTTCCTCCCCACACACACCCTACTCCCACCCACTGCCACCAAACACAACAGGAAATGTGCCTTGCTGCAAAGAAAGTAAATAAAAGGTCTAACGAGCAAAGAAGAAATCACTTGCTGGAAAGTGATCACCAAGCTGATACTGGAGTTTTGTTTGGAGCAGAAATACAGACTTCTTTTCAGCGCCCCTAGGTGACATTTGTCCATGACTGCTGGTCGCCCAGCCTGGCTGAGGGAGAGCCCAGGGTGTCTCCCTCTCCCTTGTCTCTCAGTGCCTCCAGCCAACCGCCACGTCCCAGCTGAAATCACCTGGCTTCCATCTGAAGTACGTGTGAGCTACCCACCGCCAGTCGCACGCACGTCTCTGATGCCACTGTGGCACACACATTCCCCCAAACATTTGGGGTCTGGAAACCAGACTAGATTTTATCCTCTGCAAGATGCTTCATGCTGAGCTGCCCTCCCTGCCTGCCAGATACGGGTACGGTTAATAAACCGGAGTGCTGCATAATCAACCTCCTGTGGTAAGCCAGGGAAACCCTCACCAGGCCATGAAAAGAAGTTTATGGTTTGGTTTAATAAACCCCTTAGCGTAACAAAATTTAAAGTAAATTTTAAGCTCATTAAACTTACTTCTTTTCATTCCCACAGATTTTTTTTTTCTGAATTACAAGAAAGTAGGTGTAGATCCCTATTTTTATATGCTTCCCTGTGTTGTCTCACACTGCACCATGACAGTTTACTCCTGTCCTGTTGAAGCTGGCAGGCTCATATGCTGATGGTGCTCTGCTATTCCAAAATTACTTATGAGCGGCCAGGAAAGAAATTGTAATCAAGATGATGCAAAACACCTTTTTTCACTAACAATGCTTCTTCCATTCAGTACTCTCAAATCTTAGTTTTCCTTCCTTCCATCCATCCATCCATCCATCCATCCATTCTCTGGAAAATTATTACATCCTCCCCTAAAAAAAGCAGATTGTTTCAGAAAGAGTTGCCCAGAACAGCTGGGCTATTTAGGAGTATTTTGCCACCAGATTCACTGAGAGTTTTCAAAAATCCCACCATTATTTGTGGTTTCTTCACTCTTGGCTGTTACCCATTACCTTCCCAAAAGCCAACCATTCTTCTATACTCAGCCCCTAACACACACAGATAATTATAGCCCAATCCACTTGCAAGGCTATCACAAGTTAAAAAAATTATGAGAAGCCAATATTGTTTCAATCAATTACAGTTTTTTTAAGCAACACATCAAATAAAATTATAGCAGCATACCTTCATGTTGGAGGAGTGAAGTTAGAAACGGTTGTATGAAAAACAAGCCAGTTCTTTGCACCCCATTGACAACTGATCATTCCTTATGGCCATGCCTGTGTGAATGACTGAGAAGTTCCTCTGAGGTTTAAAGGTGTGAAATAGAGAAGCAGTGGTAAGGAAACTTTTTTTCCCCTCCCTCATGAAAGTCCTGCTTACTTTGGCTTTCTGTTCACAAAAAAAAAAAAAGAACAAACCCACAACCTAAACAACACCACAAGTTTCTTATGGCTCCTAGCTGAGTACCCACAGGGTACCTTTACTGCAGTGGCTCACACACCACTTATCTTTTGGCTCTGGTTAATCGGAAGGGAACGGGGATGTTGTGACATGTGAGAGGAAGCAGGGCGGAGGAGGACAGTAGCGTGAGCGTGGCTCCCTGGACTTTTTCTGCAGGGTGGAATTTCCCAGATGGGGTAAGCCCTGGTTGAGGACATTCCCCTGTCAACGAGGCTGGCAGGAAATCCCAGGCTGGTGTAACACTGCCAAAAAAAGGTCTAGAAAACACTGATGTGAGATAAGAATAATGAAAATGTGCGGTACATCAACAAGGCAAAAAAAGAAACCTGCGGGTACAACCCAGTGGGGTTTCCTTCCTGCTAGGGTCAGGTTCTCCTTGCCCACCTCCTGCCTGCAGTGCTGCCTGTATGGCCACATGCATTAAATTGCATCTTGTATCCCTTTTCTGTCTTGGCACTACAGGATAAACTGGACAAGCAGGTGCCTGCATAGCATTCACATAGGAAGCAAGAGAGATGCAGCGTCCCACAGAAAAAAAAAAAATAGCTCCAGCCTTTGGGAGGCGGTGCAGGACAAAACCTCTCCTTGGCAACTGTCTGGATTTCAGTGGGACTTTGCCCTCAGAAATGTTGGAATGAGTTTCACAGGGCTAGTGTTGGTGTGAAAGCTTCATACAGCCAGGAGCCTGGTTAAAATGGGAAGGGGAATATGTTTAAAAAACAGTAAAATAAAAACAAACAAAGTGGTCCCATTTGTCACAGATGTATCAGATGTGAAACAGGCACCTGCTCCAGTAGATAAAAATAACCTTCAGCAGGAAAGAAGTCTCCTGGATTTTCCTAAATGTGAGCAGATCCATCTGAATCATACTCCATTGTCTTTTCTTCTCCTTTCAGCATCTCCTGGCATGGGCCAGGATTCACCATGCATATCAAACATGGTGAGCAAGGACAGGACACCCAAATCTTTTCAGAGCAAACACCTTCAGTGCCTTGTGTTACCCCTTTCCACATGCAGGTAACTCATACAGTTTCCAGCAGCTGGCACCAACAAGGTGAAAGCACTGGACCACTGATCCCCTTGCCCGTTGTGTCCCCAGTGCCTCCCGCACTGGAACATAGATGTTAAAAGCAAACAGAGAACCCTCGGACTTTACCCCCACCCTTGCCCTGCCCCAGCAAGCTGCAGGAGGGAGGTAGGAGAGAACATCTCCATCCCAAAAGTGATAAATTTGAAACCTTTCCCCTGCAGGCAGGAAACGTTGTGTGGGCTCCATCTTCCTGTTCGCAGATGTTGTATCACTGGAACATGTTCAACTGATAATCTTGATGGGCTCGATACTTGTCTTTGCAATAAGGATGGTTTGTTCCAGCTGGGGCTGGTATTTGTTTGCTCACTGAAGGCCTGTGGTGCCCTCAGTGTTGTCTAACACGTGTCAGGGCGGTGCCTGTGGGGACCTGAGGGGTCCCCTTGTCCTTGCTCTGCTCCCTCCTGCAGCAGCTGTGGAGCAAAACGTGCTGCCTGTGGGGACCTGAGGGGCTTCTGGGTGCCTTCACAAGGTATCAAGACCTCTCTTTGCAAAGAGGGGAGGCTTCAGCCCCAAAGAGGCACACATGGCCCAACACCACAGGTAGTAGGAGCATCGCCTGGAGCACCACTCAGCTCATCCTTTCTCCCGGTGTCACTGCCTTTGGAGTTAGGGCAGCTCAGGTGCTTTGATTCCTAAAATCACGGGGGACATTTGTTACCAGCTGAATATGTGATGAAGGTCAGCTCCCTCCTGGGCACCACTCGCCTGTGCAAACAGCTGCAAAGAAAAAGAAAATCCAAGTCGGACAAGAAAAAAAGGAATGGAAGGGTAAAAATGCCATGGCTGATGTGTGCAGGGCAGGATGAAAAGTCATGACTCCAGGCAGAAATGAAAATATCTACTTGTAACAATGTTTGTCGCACACAAGAACAGGGGCAACAGGAATCAGGAACAAATCTGTTAACATAGGGAACCTACAGTTCAACCAGCAGATATGAAAGTTCTGGGATTGGAAGGTACACATATGTTGAACACATTTTACAACAATGTAAAATAATTATCATATCTACTTGTTACTGGAGTGCCTGATATTTGTTCATTGGATTTTTAAGATGGGACTTTTTTTCAGTAAAGTAACTTTCTTTTTTGTAATTTTACTTATCAAAGCAAGGGCAAAAGCAAGGCACAGCAAAAGCTAATAATAATAATAATAATAATAATACACAGAGAAAAGATATAAATGTGGAGCAGAAAGATATGAAACCATTAGAAGGAAGAAACAGCTAGAGACAGAAATAGCTGCCTTGCCAAGAGCAAGCGAGAATTCCCTGAGAGAAGCTGACTCAGAAAAGAGGGCAGGCAGAACTGGAAAGCATGACTCATGCGGCTCAGGGAAAACCAAAGGGTAGGAAGCAGTGGAAAGAACTGAGTGCAGAATGGCAAGAAGGGAAAAACCCTGTAATTTGTCAGGGTTCTTTCACTGCAGGTCCTGGTGCCATGCCTCTCACCTACTGCACTCCTACGGGCATGTCCCACCTGGAAGCTCTTTTATGAGATCCTTCAGAGTGAGCTGCCATGCCACAGGAGATGAATAGTCCCTGTCATACAATTACTCCTGGTCATTGCAAACAGCCTGCAGCAGAGGTTTAGAGGGAAAAGGGACAGCCCTGTACCAAACTGAACCAAAAAACAACAGGTGCCTTCGGAGGGCCCAGGCATAAGGGCACAGGGTGAAAAGCAGGTGTCTATTCTCAGAATTGACATGGGAAGGAGCGATTAAACATTGGAGGGGCTGGACAAAATGTTTAATGGATGGCTGACCCAGAGAACACTGACTGCCACAGCATGTGTTGCTCTCAGACCACAGATACTGCTGAATTTTCTATGTTTCAGAAAGAACTAACTTGGGATGTACTATTCTATCCCAGTAAAGTTTACTCCCCTTGATCCTTTTGTGGCTTAGAAAAAAAAAATTGGATTTAAAAGAATATTTTGGGGGAAAAAATCATCCTCTGAATGATAATCTTCAATCTAAGAGTTATCAAATCTATGCTATCTACTGATTTCACTCTCAAACAAACTTCAAGTAAAGGAGCCTCATTCAGTGCTATTTGTGACATTTGTTTTCAAAACACAAGCTACGCAAGAGTTAGAAAACAAACCACCACCAAGACAAATATGTTGTGGCTTATGTTTTTCATTTGAGAGTCATCCCAGACTCATTTTCAGTGCCTCAAAGCCCTCTTCTGGCCACATTCATTAAGGATTAATCTGTTAAGCCCACGCCAGCTGACAGAGTCGGGATGTGGGGGAGGGAGTGTTGCACTTTCACTTAGGTTTAGTGACACGCTTACTTCACATCTGGGGCTCACAGAAAGTAACTCATACTCTCTTAATTCTCAAGCATTCCCCCACAAAATCCCTCTTTCCCCTTCCAAGCAAAGAAGCTCCTGTACAGTTCACCACGACAGACTCACAGAGCAGACCAGCTTGAATGACCCCAGAAGGCTACTGAATATGCCCACAAGAGGACAGTAACACCAACAGCGAAGGAGGACACAGTAATTGGGACAGGATTTTAGAGTCACTGCCCAGATACAAGCTAGGTTCCCTCAGATGAGAGATAAGATCTGGGTGACAATTCACTGCCTTGAATTAACAGTTCAGGAAGACTCAAGGATCCAGGTTCAGGGACACAATAAAACATTCCCCTGATTTCAAATACATTGATCTCGCACTGTAAATAGGACAGCTAATGTTAGAAGTTACCTTATACACTGCTAACTGGGGATGCAGGGCTAAACCATGGGATGAACACAAGAAGCCCCATTCCAACCAGATCAGAAACCATGTTGTTTCAGCTTTTTGCTGGCTCTGGTGAGCCTCCTGTCCCCATGTCTGATGGATGAGGCTCAAACCCCTGCCCTGCTAAGTAACCTGTGCCATCTCAGGCAAGTTATGTGCCTCCTCTGAGTCACCACAGCCTCTGAAGAGCGCTTGGCACATGATGAAAACCTGCCTGTGCACTCCTCCTTATCTTGATTACAAATGCTTTGGGTTTCTTTTAAAATGTTTCCTAGCTATGATATCTGTCACATCTAAGTCATGTGAGAACACAATATACATGGCTTCAAACCAGCTGAAGCAGAGTTTGGAAATGTACCTAACATGATTGCTGTGTCATCGCCCTCAGGAGGGCAGAGGGAAAGAGGTGGGTGAGCAGCCTGGGTGGGAGGAACTGTTCCTTCTTTAAAACATGTGGAGCAATACATCTATGTACATTCAGTGCGCCATCTCAGAGGAGTGAGTCTGTCCCACATGCTTGGTATTGGCTTTGAAAATTTCCACATGACCAAATCCCTGACCTTCTTCCTCTCCTTGGTGTCACAGAGCAAGACCTCTGCATGTTGTGCATCCTACTTTTTTGCTTCCTCTCTCTGTCCTACTCCCCACTCTCACTTCCCCTCTGAGGAGGCCTAGGGCCTGATGTAACACCACACTGAAAAGCAGCTCATGCTTTGCAGCCTCTCTCTTTCATTTTCGGCTAACTGAAGGCTGACATAGGTTGGACACGATGGCAGCATGCTCCACTACAGTTTCCAGAGCCAAATGCTAGGAATGAGATGCTTTGCCTTTGCCCTGTCCCCTCGGGCTGTCAGGTGGGGTGAGTGCAGGCTGGGCATGGCCCAGCTCTGTGCTGGGAGGAGTGTGTGAGCAGCACCCCAGATCACACCCCTGGCCCTCGCCCCTGCCCCCTTCAGCGGTCACCACGGAATGCGAGAGGAACAGAAAAACGAACATTTGGCAATATGGCCTCAGCACTCTCTCCTAGCTTGCAGGAATTTGTCATTCTGGGATTTTTGCTAGTCGAACAGGCTATTTTTGGCTATATATGTCAGGAATCAGCACAGAGGGCATTGCACACATTTCCCAGCTGTGAACCCTGGCTGCAAGCTAACTCCAAGGCAAGCCAGCGGACATCCCCCAACTCCTGCACCCCTAAGCCATCCCAGACCCCCCAGTCTGTGACAGGCAGCCACCCTCTCCCTCTCCCCATGACCCTGCAAACACAGCCCTCGGGCTCATGGGGAAGTGGATACACAGCCCACCAGTGCAGGATACCCTACAGCTACTGAACACGCTGACTGACTCACAGGACATGTCTCTTCTCAATTTTTCTTCCCTTACTGAAGTAAAAACTGTTCATAAGATAGAAAAGCGATGACCACACTGTATCTGTTCTTCACCCTGTTCTTTTTTTAAATGAAGTTGTTTAAGGATTTTCTGTGGGTCAGTCTAACTGCAAAAGCCCTCAAAGAAGGAAGCCTAGATTATGTACCAGCTTTTATTATGTGTGAGGCCTGATACACCAACAGAGGGAAACATCAGTGTGCTTCAGTGCTAGGTCGCATGGCAGGCACAGATCACTCCTCTCCAAATACAAATCACCAAAAAAAAAAAATCTCTTAGAGTGAATTTAATCTGTAAACCATAAAGTGAAACTCCTACCCAACTCACAGCACAAAATGCAATAGGTAAAACTAACGGAACTACTATGCAGCTATAAAAATATAAAGGATGTGGGGTTATGGCAAACAAGATAAACTGAGACTAAATGAGCTTACACAGTTCAAATAAACTTGCCTTCTTTATTAGGAACTTTTCATTCTCTGAGCTTTTTGGCTATTGAAATTGTTTTTGTGATCACATCAGGAAATAAGACAGTAGAGCCTTCTGCATATTGTAAGAATTACAAGAACATACATATATTAGAAAAAAAACAACTCCTTTGAAAACAAGTTCTTTTTCTAGCATACAGAGTTCTTCACTGTTCCCAGCGGAGAGTAAGAGCCTTCCAAATGGTATAAATACATATGAAATGATCTGGACTTAAGGAGTAAGTGCTTTATAAATGGAATACACATTTGTGACTGAAGTTTTTTGCTGTTACTTAAATGTCATGAATGAAAGAATGTTTTAACCCACACTCCTGAAACAAAATGAAAGCAAAACCCCAATATCCTCCCCTCTTCGAGAAGACGGCTTCAAACCTTGGTTTTTGTCATGTACACATGAAATTGTCACCTGCAGTACATAAAAAGTTGTACAGACACTTGTGGTAAGCAAAGTTCCCGTTTTTAATTGCTTACCTCTAACAAGTAAAACAATGAAAAGTGGTGATTTAAATCTCATGAAGCAGTGCTGCGTTGCAGATGAAATTAGAAGCAACTGAAAACTTGAAAAAAGGGAAACTTTTGCTTTTTATCCTCCCTTCTCATCAAAAATTCAACGAAATTCAACTAACATTTTTACTAAATTTTTAGAAGGAAGAAATCAGCCTAAGATATGCACGAGAAACAGGAGTCTCAAAATATTACAGTGCAACACTAATATATATAAAACAGAGTTTACTTCTTTTATAAATAAATTACTCTGAAATCTTCTAATAAACACGATAAAAGTAGTTTCTTTCACCGGAATTTGAGAGAGCTGGATTTTGCATGAAGACATTAAAAAATAAAAAAAATCTGTATTGAAAGATTAATAATCAAAATGATCAGTACAAAAATGAAAATATCAAAAATAATACAATTTCTCTCTTTCAAATGAAGAAAGTGGAAAGAAAATGAAGACAGGGCTTTGAAAAACCTTATGAATTCATTTCTTATGCATTGAGGAAGGTACTTTACAGATGCTGAGAAATTCCTTTCCAGTCCTCTTTCACATTAAGTAACTTCAAAAATAACCAACCTCTTAACCTAAGTCCCTATTATAATCCATTTAGAAGTTTAAAGAAACCGATTTAAAAATGTTATTGCTTCTATGTTTGCATATACTGTACATACACAACTGGTGCAATCGTGACAAGATGAGAACAGAAATGAAACATCATTCATAGATCACCTGAGTGACATCTAAAAGCACAATGTCCCCAAACACAGATAAATCCTCAGTTTCTTCATTTTGCCTCCCTGTCTATTTCTGAGCCCAGAAAATTGAAATCTTGATCCTCATTCCAAATCAACTGGCAATCTCCCTGAAAGTCATTACCGATAAGTTAGTTAATCTGTTATTAAAAAATTAATCTAATTAAGTGAAAGGACAAGGTTCTATCAGAAGGCAATTAGACACCTTTGCTATAGCAGTCCTGTTCTCTTTCCCTCAACTGTCAAAGCACTCAAAAGAGTATTTTCTTCTCTCTCTGTGCTTGGTAGCTAACAGTGATGTAAAGCTGCTGTTGAGAAGCAGTGGCAAGCACTACAACACCCAGAGGAGACACATGCAGCCACAACATTTTCACACACAATATGGCTTTATGAGTTAAACCTAATGGTCAGTCCACAAATTAAGCAGTTTCCTTCAAAGTAAAAATCTGAAGTCCTACTTCCATTAGCATTATTAGGATAGAGTTGTTATTCAGGATGAAAGTCTTTACCTATTTTAAAAATCACACCTGTAAAAGATGAAAGGTCATTTTCCGTTGTGGTGATTTACTTTCCCAGACATGAATTGGTGTGGCCTCTTTCTAGCAGAGGATAAATTGCCATCACCATATTAAAGTAAGAAATAGTTACCTAAAGCTAATGTCTGGGCAGATGCTACGTGAGGCAGCTATCAGTAGGAAGCAGCAAATTGGACCCCTTTAATTCTGATTTGAAAAGCTAAGAATAGGTGCTATTTCAGTGTACACGATTCCTCTAGACATGTTTAAACATCTTGAAATTGCAAAGTTTATAGATAGATGCCTTTTACATGCTCAAGTCATTTATATTTGTTTTTAAAACACTTCTCAGTTGCCCTTTAAAATGAACACAACAAGAAGCACTGCTGCTGCAGCTGGTAGCATGAGCTCTCTTGGGACTCTGGCAATAAGAGCACAAACTTCCTTAGGAGAGCAGCAAACCTAACAAAGGGTAAAACTTTTCTAACATAAAGACATTTCAATTATTTCACTCTCTGCAACCTGCCAATTTCCCTTATTAATCTTCTCAGTTTGCTCACAAAAATTCAACTTTGTTTTGACACGTAAACCAGTGAAGACTGGCTTTGGCCTGAGTGGGAGCAAAAATAAGACAGCATGGAACACTTCTCTGCTGTCTAATTTGGGAGTAGAATTTAATAAAAACTGGTTTCAATGCACTTCTAGTTAAAGCTGCAGACAGGCTCAATCAAATAAGCAGCAATAAATGCCAGGCCAGGAGGCTGGAGAGCCACCAGCTGTCAGCCCAGCAAACCTGGGTCTGTGCCAAGACGCTGTATGGAGGCCACCCTGGGCTTTTCGGTGCAGGGTTTTCTGCCTTTCATACTGGCAGCAGCGAAGTTCATGAATAAATGACAGAACTGCCAGACCCTGAAGAGGACTCATGGCATGGCCTTGACCACCACTGCCAAACTGCACCACTCGGGGCACTTGGCCTCTCTGTGCACATGCAGAGTAGGAAGGATGCACCCGGCAGCCCGGCTTTGCAGGACCACAACGGGACAGCTTTAGCTCGCAGGGAAGGGAAACACTTTCACTGGCAAATGAAACACCTTCATTGGCAAATGCTTCAAACTTCAAGTAGGCGAGCCTGCAACTTGAACTTGCAGAAGCTGCCTGAGACAGTGTTTTCACTGAGGTCATAAAACACACATATCCTCATTACTGATAAATCAAGAAGTAGACAGTGTATCAAAGCTCAAAAGAAATTCAGTAGTACAGTAAACTAAACTAAAATACTGGCCATTTGCGCTATTTAGTAGCCATCTGTAAACAACAAAGGTGCCTAACTAGTGTGCCCTCTTAAATTTCAGCAAATTCTACAGATACTGTGATTGTGCTTCCTTATTAGTGACTTTGGTACACTCCCTTCATGTTTCAAATTCAAACTTTGAAACAAGAACAGACACTGTGCTTCTCTGACACACAGCTGGAAGAGACATCCCTCAAACTCTGGAATGCTGAGAGAAAGACCATTCCCAAAATCCTTCCCAGATTTTACACACTGTTCTGAGCAACAAGAGCTTAGCCACAGAATCAGTGTCATATGGATTAAATTAGGCATACAGTGCAGGCAACTAGTAAAGCTAATAACCCAAATAGTTTCTTATTGAATCCTGCCAATTTAATTTAAGGTGCTCTCTAATAATCTCAGGTATGAATGATAAGTTTGAAGGAATCAACCTTGCAGGAAGATATGGCCTGAACAGTTAACTCCTCTTTATCACCCTGCACAGGTACCCAGAGTTAAGGCCACCCTACTTATACTGCATGCAAGTACAGTACACAGGGTTCCTCCGAATCATCCAGCATCATTCCACAGCTCTAAAGAGCAACTTTACTTCGGCTATAGCAAAAGACAACATAGGAATACCCACTTGTGCTATGTTTGCAGAGGGCACACATAAGATAAAAATGCATCTATTTGATTCTTAACAATTATTTCATTAGGGTGCAGGTTATGTGGCAAGTAATGAGCCACAGACATCTCCCAAGCATCCACAAAGTGCACAGCAATTCCTGAGAACATCTTCCTCATGACAGAATCGAGCTGAAAGGAATACCAATCACTGTTGAAGAGGCTCACTTCTGGCCCAAGCTCCTGAACATTAGCGGTTCTGATGACGACTAAAGTCTTGGGGCTGCGGTCCAGCAGCTGAATAATCGCCCTGCGAATGTTCCTCAGCCGCCGGATGTACACTTCCACAGGGAAGGTGCTGAAGTGGGACCATATGGTTATTGCTATGACAGTGTTCCTGCCGCCCACGATGCCGTTGAGCTCGTTGGCGATGTAGCGCAGCTCGCTGCTGAAGACCGTCGAGAAGCGGATGGGCGGCCCGTGGCAGCGGAACTTCAGGAGGATGTTGTGCTTCAGATCCACAGACATGAAAGGGCCCACATTCTTAGGACTCCCCAGGTTAAATTCCACTAGATCTGAAAGTCCAAGGGCAAGGGTTAGTGAAAGATGGAACAAGAGCTTCAAACTCTAGACAAGCTGCTTGGACCACAGGGCAAAAGCAGGAGTAGAAATACGTTCAGATTTCCTTATCTAAGAACTCTAAACAGAAAGTGAGCGTCATTTTTCAGAGTGGAGCTTATGCAGGACAGCACATTTGGACTTCGTAAGGCTGTCAATGCCTTTTCCAAGTTTCCCAAACTATTTCCTTCTCTCTTTCGTAAAGAAGAAATTTTCCAAATAGTCATTGTTGCCCTCTGAAGCCAGTGTTCACAAGAGCCCTTCTAGCAGTTTTAGGACTCCATTAAATTTAAAGATGACTTCAAGTTGTAGGAATTAAGGGGGCTTAAAGTTTACATTCCAACCCAATTGAAGTGCTTCAGGGGAAAGGGATGAGGGAGCCAGGAATATTTAATTGGCTACTGAAATTCTGCTATTTAAGTACCTTAAATAAGGAAAAGGGCCCCAAAACCTATAAACAGTAATGGAGGTCATTTGCTACTTCATTCTAAAGTCTCTCCTGTGAGTGGGATGCTACAAGGCCTTAAAAAGGCAACCCAAGCAACTTCCTGCCATGACTCCAGGGAAGGCCACCTTAACTCTCAGCCACAGCAGTGGTCCTGTTGCAAGGACGACTTTGCAAATACCTGGTGGACCCATTTACACAGCCTACATGTTTCCAGTGTCTGCTCAAATATTTGACTAACTGCCAGGACTTCTGAGGAGGTTTTGTCTTTCTTCTTCCTTTGTTTTGTCACTGTCACTCAGTAAAATCAGCTCTTTGTCTGAGATGTGAGAAATAAGGCTTTGCAAAGGTCTTTAGGGACAAAGTCAAATAAAAAAAAAATTTACCTGGAACAAAAGCTGTCAGATATTCAAACCACTGCCTTATTGTAGAGTCTCCAAACAAGTGGATTACTTTTCCTTGTAAGCACTCAGTTATATCATCTGATTTGTTAAAATTATGGATCCAGTGTGTTCTGGACCTCCACTGGTCTTCATAATAATAACCAGAAGGGGAAGCTGTGGGATCTTCAGCTCTGTCCATACTGCTGGAATCTGGAAGAGAAAAATCCTTTGAAATTAATATGCAACAAAAGCAGCCTCCATAATCTTCACGAACCCATAGCCAAGTGACTGCTGATGAGAGCTGGGTGGCCGATTATAGTCCAACTTGGTTTAAATTTAACAGTATCTCTGCCGCTAATGTAAAAACGTATCTGACCCCTTTCATCCTGAGCCAGAAGTGCTCGGTGGCGGGTGTTTGCCCAGGCGGAGGAGCAGCGGCAGGGAGACCAGCAGAGCACCTTCCCCGTCCCGGTGCGGATCCCAGCGCGGCGACCGCCGTGCCGCGGCGCGCTGCTGCCCTCCAGCGCTCGGCAGCGCTGCTATGCGGGGACAACCTGGTAACACTCAGAAAAACGTCCAAAAACCCCAAAACAAACCCACCAAAAACCCCAAACACACCAAAACAAACCCCAGAGAAACTCCTCCTATGGAATAACACATACCCCGGCACTCCAGAAAGGTGAAGTCTGAGCCATAAGGCCTCCAAAACCCAAAAGTGCCAGAATTAAAGCTATGACCAAAAATGTTGTATGTGCCATTTGAGTATGATAAAAGGCTCTAATTCCATGGATTTTGTACTTTCTCTCTGCTATCTAGCTCTCTCCCTATTTACCGCCTGGGACAGGCAGCCCCCTGAGGAGCAACTACACACCAGGGAAGCTCTGTTCCACAGGATGCCTTTTTAACCTGCAGAAGTTGAGTGATACCTTGCAAGCAAAGGTATCAGGATTACAGGAGATTACAGGAAGACAAACTGCAATCTCATGGTTATATCAGCCAAATATTGCCATATTTCTCTTACCAACCAGGGTGATATTGGTACATCAAACTTCCCTGAGGTTGTTTCAGGTTCCTCCTTTGCCATTCGCGTATTCAAATACCTCAGCTGAACAAGCAGGGAGATCTTCCCTGGCACAAACACCAGCTGCATGGAGCAGACACTTCCAGCTGTTTAAACACTTCTACTCACCTTGGTGTGGACACTGCTAAGAACAGTCCATGCCCTGACATAACTTACAGCTGTTTGATAAAGCACACATTGCCATGGCCAAAATCATGCCAGGGACTTGTTCTAATTGTGTAAAAGTATCAGCATTGGAATTCCAGGGCCCAAGAGCATCCTCTGATAGATGCCTCATTATAACACAGATAGAGCCAACCGGCATCTTGCTTAATAAGCATTTTTTACTGCTCCTTTTCTATACAATATCCTCCGTATGTTGCATTAGCAGATGTTAATCTTAGAGGTTAGAGGATGTTAACCTCCTTAGATCTCACAGGGGCACTGTAAAAAGCAAACTACTATTATGTTTATATAACTCAAATAATATAATCACAAAGCCATCAGAAAATTTTATCTCTGCATGATTCTTTAAATCTGACAGCAGGAACAATGAAGGAAGAAAAAAAACCCCAACTAATAATGTGGACTCATCCAATATTTATAAACAGGAATCCCACAGAGAAAGGAAAAAAAAAAAAGCCTTCCCATGGTCATGCAGTTAAAGACTAATTTATAATGTGAATTCACAACTTGAGTTTGTTTAATTCTAAGTTTTGATGTAAAAGCATTTTCATTTTTTACCTTTTAAACATATTCTTTGGCCACACACACACACACATATATATGTATAACAACGGTACTAGAACCAATTTTTAGTGCCCCAGAGTAAATCAGCATTTCAAATGTGTGTATAGTACCATACCAGTTTTGGCCCAAAATTTCAGAAAGTCCTTACTTTGAAATTTTATAAAAGAAATTAAAAGCTCCAATCTGAAGTTACAAACCAAGGATAAAACCAAAACTTGTATTTCAGGAAAAAAAAAAGCTTTTAAAAACCTTGACCTACATTTACCACCACACAGAAAAACATGTACAAAAAGAACAACAGCAGAACAATGAGTTTGTGTGTACCATCAATCCTAACAAATCCATACATTCACAAGCATTATACCAATGAGATCCATTTGTTTATTGAGAGATTGCTGTAGTTGGAAGGAATTTCCCTGAGGAAATGTGCTACTCCTATCAACTCTTTTTAACCCAGCATTAATCCTCAGGACATGTAGGCAGGCTTTGATCATTCATAGCTCCTGGAAGAAGGGTGACAATCAAATTTTGAATTTGCAACAGTTTCTGTCAGGAAATATACAAGATTAAAAAAAACAACAAAAACACATTACCTAAAGGAAGTGGAGAAAGAAAAGAGGAGGGGGGTAAAATGCTGCTAGCCTAGTAGCAGAACTGTATTTTTCTAGTGAACAGTATAACTAAATGCAAGAAATGCTGTAAGTTGCTTTCTGTTCAGACTTTCTTGCTCAGGTCAGTAACTCTACCTTAAAAGTCTCCTATAACCTTATGAAAAAAAATATGAAAAGTTTTCATTTTAGAAATAATTCTCCATGTATCACATTTTATCCAGACTTTTTAGAAGCATAAAAAGCTTGCATTTGGATATGAATGAGATAAAATCTCTAAGTTTATTTTAGTACAGACTGTCTTTGTTCTGTTCTTAGAAAGGGCACAGAACAATTAGATTCTGGTCCAGAACTGTAGGTTCTGACATGCTGTGGTAACACAAATTATAGTAATACTTGAATGCAAGTTATCAAAATCTGTTAGACAACAGTCTTAACAAAGAAATTAAGAAACACCACACAGCTGTTTCCCTTAGATTGAGAGTTTGGTAAGCAGTTACTCTAAGACAGACATTTTACAGTGTGAGTAAATGCTAGGGGGGGAAAAAAGACATTTTTGGCAAGAGAACAAACTTCTTTCTTCTTTTGATTTCTTTTTTTTTGCTAAAAATCCCATTTATGTATGTAATTTTAGAAAAATTTCTTCATTATTTCTGAACTTGTATTACAGTTAACACCCAAAAGCCTTCATCGTCTCAATACAAATCTGATACTGATTTTTATGCCGTGCTAAGAAAACAAACAAATTATTATTTGATGCCTGTTGTTCTTTTTATAAATTTAATTATGAATTACAAACAAGAATGTTATGCAGTTCACTTTACCTGTAAATGCCTTGGGCTTTACAATGACTGAATCAGGTCCACTGGAGAGTATCGGCCTTTTGATATTCACATCACTTGAACAAAAAAATGAACACAGCAATATTTGTAAAAGTTACTGTAAAATTTGAAGGTAATAGTAATCTCATTTTTTTTCTCTCAATCAACTTCAAATAAGCACAGAGTACTATGAATTTTTTGCTCTAAGTTTACCCTACTTCCTATAGCTGAATCCATTCTGCATTAAGTTCCTGGAGACCACCGCAATTCTGAGTCTGAATTCAAAACTTCATGGCACTGACACAAATCTTGTGCACACTTGTACCGACACAAATCTCAGTAAAGCTATCAAGCTGTCAGAGGTCTGCAAGAAGCTTTTGGGGATTTGCCACAAAGCTGTTCCCAGCTTGTAGAACATGTGGGGACAAGCCACTGAAAGGGTACGTGGCCACCACAGCAGCAGCTCCCAGCTGATTAATACTAAGCTCTTGTTCTGCCTTTTGCTACTGTTTTGAAGAGAACCTTTGTCTATTTTCTTTTCTCCATTTAAGAAATAAATTATTTGGAATTTCTATAAGCCACTTCAGTCAAGGATCTCAGAGTTGAATGAAACAAACAAACAAATTAACAATCAAAACAAAACCAAGACCTTTCCCATTCCCATATGGAAACATCAACAATAAATACATTTTATAAGTGAACTGCCAGAGACACAGAAAGTCTAAAGACTCACTTACAGACTTGATATGGAAAAGCAAAAAAAAAAAAAAATTCCACTGATGCTTACTTTTTATTTCTGGTCTTGGTTATGAACATGCACATATACTTTTCTAATTAAACTGTTTGGAGCTGCTACTCTAAAATCTTTCTCAATTTAGGCCTCAAGTGAACAAACTGCCAAAAGATTTTCCTTCAACATCTTTGTTGGAGAGCAAGGCAGTAGCCTACAACTACAACTCTGACACTACGCAGTAACTAACTTTATCCAAATTCAGCTGTGTAATTTCATACAGAAGCAGTTCTGTCACATCTACCCAGGCACTAAGAGATGGTTTGGGGTTTTTTTTAAATGCTGGATGCAGAAATAAAATATAACTGTGAAACTAATTTAGTTTGACACTTGAAATACCATGCACAGATCTTTTCCACTTGCATGGGTATTGCTCAGCAATTTGTTCTATCAGGTGTTTTCTTTATAACTGACTTAAAACTATTTCTAAGGTATGAAAGTCATATTGAGCAACAAGGAGCAGATTGCATTACATTTAAGATGACTTTTGATGAGGACAAAAGCAATTTCTGTAAAAACAAGCCTAAAACCCAGACCCTTCTTAGGTAGTTTAGATTTGGCCAAAAATACTTCTCAAAGCATTGCTATTGATAGTGCAAGTGTAGGTATGGAAACAGAAAATACGGAAATAGTCCCCCACCACCAGATTTAGACAGCACGCTCTTGTGAAATTCAGGAGGGTTGAATTCAAAGCACAGAAAGAGTACTACATGCCAAGTTTCTTTAATGTTGCTGTCTAAGATTCTTGCAGAGCCGAATGGAGGGGAACAGACTATTCAAAAATTAACATCAAACACCTGGTCCTGAAGATACACTCCTCCTCCAAGGCAACGTATCATATTCAAGCAATATAAAGTTTGTATAAAAAAACCCAAACAAAACAACTTGACTGAGTATGTATAAATTCAACAACATACAAACCTTTGGAAAAAGAGGCTTTCCTCTCGTGTCAGAAGACCTTTCAGATATCCACCTTTGGCATGGCTGATTCGGCTGGCACAGGACAGCTTTCGAGGCTTGTAACAGAACCATGGCTCACCCGTGTAGAGATCTGTGAAGTTGCAAACTGGGAGACCTCCAGGCAAGCAAACGTTGCACTCAGTAGTTTCTGAATACCTCCCAGACTTGAATGAGCTTTTGAAATAGACCCTGTCTGGCCTTTCCTCTCGTAAACGCAGGAGAACTTGGACTGCTTCACTCGGGTGGACAAGTGACACAGAAACTTTGACCTCTCCTGGCCAAAGCAAGGTAAAGAAGACTTTGTAAAGGCCATTATGGCAATCTACAATCCTTCCTGCTGCTCCAGCTTTCAGCACAGGAGAGTGAATGCGTGCCTGTAAATAGTCCCCACCATACTGCTTGGGTTTTCCTTGGAAATCCTTCATGCGAACGAGTACCTCTAACTGATCACCCACCTTGAAGAACCTGCTGGGTTTCACAATCACAAAGTCACTGTGTGTGGGATCAGTGCTTTGTGCAAAGACGACTCTGCCATCAGGGGGCTTTGGCCACTGTATTGCAGCAAGCAACGATTCCTGCTCTGCTTGCTCCCTTTTGGACAAGGTCTGCTGTGCATACCCACAGGAAGGCTTCCTGGTGGTTTTGGTTGTCTGTGACAGAGAATGCTGGACATTGTTCTCTGTTATCCAATTTGATCCTGAAACTGTGTCATCATCCAGGTGCTGGGGAGAAAAAGATTACCTGAAGCTGTGCTATAAAATAAAACACTGTGAATAATGGATGCTTTGTCAGGAAACAATCCCAAGAACTGGGCTTGGCTTTACAGAGTTTTGAGGCTGACCAAATGAAACAACTTCACTAGAAGAATCAAATCTATCACTTTGACCATGGGATTTCTAAGGAAGCAGGTGGGCAACCTGTGGTTACCCTGCTTTGGCAAACAAGCTTTTAAACAGATCACACCCAATGTATGGCAGTATTTCAGCTACCAGTGTATTCTGAGTATCAGCAACGTGAAAAAAAATGACAAAAGGTTAGATGATTAAGTTATAACTCATGTTTTATTTTCTTCCGCAGTAACATTTTATCCTTGGAGCACCATGAGGTTTAAAGCTGCCCAATATAACGCAAGGAAATAGGGTTTCTTTGAGATGTTACACTGCAGATGGAGCTGATGCACACCCTGCACATGCCTTCCAGAGAAGTCTGCTGCATGTAGCAGCTGCAGTCATTTATCTGGTCACACTCACGTTGCTTCTTGGCTAATAATCTGAAATGCATGTTTCCCTGTAATGTGCACATTGAAAGAATTAAAAGAACAAGAGCCCAGATCCTTCTGGGACAATGAATTTATGAGCAGGTTGGCAAGTAGAATAGTGTAGGACAAGTTAGGACTAAACAGGCAAAAAACATCTTTGTTTCTTTGTAAGATTTTCAAATCTATATACAGCTGCTTCTAGCACCAAATGAAACAGAAAGCAAAGCATCCCCTAATCCACACAAGAGTTTAAAAATTAAAATAGTTAAATACAAGGCTAGACTAAGAGAGGGGGCTTCTGCTGCAACTTGACATCAGTGTCCAAAACTGTATTTTCATGCAAATGACTGCAGATACCATCTTCTTTACGACATCACATAATTTTGCAGGTTTGCATTAGGAAAATTTCAAAAATAGCACAGTCTAAGACTCCAGAGCTATCCAGGAGACTTTTAATCAGCAAATCCCAACATACCCTTCAAATACACACAAAATCAGCAGTTAATGAGTAAAATTAATTATCAGGTATATATAGTAGAACTTGCCCATACTTCTATTTAATAAAGAAGGAAAATCATTTCTCAAGCAAAGATTAAAATTATAAAGTGTACCGTTCACATAGCATCAGATGATATTTTCGCTTAGATTTGAAAGTTTGCTAAAAAATTCAAACTACATTATTTGAAATCTTTTAAAATATCATTATACTTACCAATACCCCAGAGTTTCCCATTTACTTCCTCCATAACTAACTGCTCAGCAATGTACTAAGTCACAGCACTGATATTAAAGCCTTATTCATTGTTGTAAACCTTTCTTACTCCACAGAAATATCACCAGTGTCTTAAAATCATTTGAACCATGCTGAGATTCAGCACACTTTTTTAGAAGAAAGGTAAACCTAACAAGCAATAGAAACACCTAGGCTTTTGAAGTCTGACATAAGAAGCTGGTTCTCATCAGCTTAAGAGTAAGAGGATGAGCACATTAGGATGTAGGATGGATACACAAAATCTTCTTTGTTTGATACCCAAGCTAACTACAAAACCTGAAACTGTACATTGCTACATTGTAACTCCAAAATGTAAACTGACACATACCCATCTATACACCAGATGTTAACATCACAATAGAAGCTTTTACTTCTGGTTTATATTCCTACCCAGGATTTAATAAATTTCTCCTGACGGCCATCTGAGATAATTCATAATTATTTTTGTTTTCCATCACAGCAAGCAAAGCTGAAATTGCATGCTGTACATTATTTTTATTAGTCCAGTAAATTTCAGCCAAAGCTGAGACTGAATCTCAGGCATAGTTCTACTTTAAATCTTGCCTGCATGCATTCTTGAATTAAGGCATGTTTCTATTTTTGAATACTTTCACAACTTCTACCCTTCACTTGCTCATGCATATATATGTGTGTGTATATATAGATATATATCACAGAAAATACTGCATGGAAATATTTTTAAAAGCTAGCATTATATTTTGATACATCCAATAAGCTGGGCACAATATTTCAGCAAAAATATTTAAGCATTTTCCTAAAGAGGGGTGGAAAGGGACAATATGTTCGTATGATTAATTGTTTTCACAGTAAGTTCCCAAGAGAAAGTTTCTGGTTTTCAGTTGGTTCTTCAATGCTTGGTACTTTGGGTTGGGGTACATGGCAAAAAGAAGTCCTTTCAAATTAAGAAGAGATATGGCTATCTAAGATAGCTTAACAACTGATGTATCCCTATTTTTAATCTTCTATAAATTTTCTCAGGGTTTTTAACCCTGTCTTTCTGTCAGAGACGTCGAAGATGCCATTTCTGGCCTAGCTAGGCTTTCTGAAGTCTTTCCGGGGCATACCTCCATCTTTCAGTGGGAAAGGGTGCAGAGACCACCAAGCCAACAAACTCATTCAGAAAACAGAACACGGTTTGATGTCTCCAAATCAGTCCGCCTAGGCAGATTTTTAGCAAAGCACAAGGCCAAAGCTCTTCACTTGAATGCAGCTGAGAACAAGGACAAGCACTGTCACTTCAGCATCTCCAGGTTATGGCCCACCAAGCAGAATAGATCACACCACAAATACTTCCTCAGTCTATCTTCAAAGGGCTTGAGGGGGAAGGTCTAGGAAGGTAAAAGTAGAGCTTCTTCATCATCCTGAAGGACCATTCTTTCTCCAACATCCTTGTTCATCCTTACAGCCCTCTCTTAAGCCCAACCAGAGGGCCATGTAGTGTTGCAGAATTATAAGCTTATAATTCTAATTCACAGGAGAAAATACTGCAGAGACTCCCTTTGCCAGTAAAGGCCGAAAAAGCTTCAGAGTGTGATAAATAAGAGAATAATAAATGTTGGCTCTCATCTACAAACAATCATGTAG
>VYZT01000040.1:146690-160900 GCA_013400735.1 Pomatostomus ruficeps
CGCCCCTCCCTCCTCCCCGCCCCGACACAGCGGCCGCAGCCGCCGCGCCACCTCCCGCCCCGCCCCGCCCCAGACCGGCTCTGTGCCCGCCGCCGCTGCCGCATCCTCCGTGCTGACAAGGGGCAGCGGACAGGAAAGCAGACACAAACCCCAAACAAAACAACCCCACCGTCCCTGTAATTTTTGAGCCACCTGAGGTGAAGCCAAAGAAAGCAGGATGTGGGGAGGGTGGCGCGGAGCCGGGCAGTATGGCCTGAGTGGCATTACCGTCGTCCCCAGCCGCAGCCCCAGTCGAGAGACAAGGCTCTGACACGAACCATCGCAGCTCAAACGCTGTCGAGGCTGAAGGCGAACGGAGCGGGGAGCAGGAGAGGCGGCGTCTTGGACAGGGAGAAGGTTGTGAAAGGAGAGCCTGACCCCAGAGCAGCTGCAGGGGCTGAGCGGGGCAGACAGGCACGGCCCAGCACAGCAGAACTAGGCAAACGCAGCTGCAGTGAAGACAGGACTTCAAAAAGCTTGATGAGGACATGCACGCAGTCAGGGCTGAGCTTTGCACCCTGCACCAGAGCCGGGTGGCACTGTCAGTCTGCAGGACATCTGCAATTAGCTTTGTAAACACTTGTAAACGTTGCATAGGTTTGGGAATTACAAAACACACCCCTGCCAGCAGTTCTTTGTATGAGTACAGGTTAAGGGCTTGAGCTTATTTTTACTAAGGAATATGTGGGTTGCTTAAAACCAGAAACAAGACAGAGCAGCTGAAATATTCTTGTGAACACAATATTTTAAGCCATTATAAATGTTTATTGCCTGCTCTTGACTTCTGCCTCCACCTCCATCAACCATAGCTATTTTGAAGAAATGACCTTACCTCTATTTTTCTCCTCCTTTCTGCATCTTACAACAGTCATTTCCTGGTAGAGATAAGCGGTGATTGATAAGGGGTCATGGACTTCACAACATGGTGGTATGCAGAAACGTTTATTACATAGTGAAAAATCCTTATATACTATACACAAATAGGAAATAGCTCTACACCACAATGTGTCCCAATCACCAATTCTGTTTCAGAGTATTACTTTTTATAGTAACAGGCAAACAATAACTTTTAAGGTAACAAACAGTGTTTCTCACCTCTGACAGGTCCAGCAGTTCGCAAACCCACAATGCTCTTCTACCACTCCCCTGGTGACCTAGGATGTGTTTCATGGGTACCAGGGTTTCTTCCAGACCAAACACAGGAGGTCACTCTGGCTTTCAAGGCCTGTTCCTCTGTCACCTACATTCTGTAATACCACAGAGATAGAAAGCAAAATCTCAACAGGCACCAGCTTTTATTTGTACTATACACTGTAGGTCAAGAATTGAAAGCCACCTGGCTGTATAAGCAGAACACATTAAAAAGATGGTATTTTGAAAGATAATTGGTACTGGGTTTTTTTTTTTCCTCTCAATATACAAAGTCTATGAGTTCTACAGCAGTCTCATGTCTCTTCACTCTTCCCTCATGAGACATGCAGTGCATCAAATTCGCCTATAAACTCTGCAGCTCAAAGTGCGACCTAAGGCAAATCTAATTAGTGTGCCAAAAGTCAAGCATTATCCCATCTCTTAATGTATCTGGAGGGATGTAGGGGGTGCAGGTGTGGAAGGTGAGAACACTGAGAAAACCTGTCACTTCTAAGGAAATAAGTACTGCTATGCTATCTTCTGCCACATTTTACATGGGAAGGGATCCCCACACTACTTTTCTCCATAAATTCTTCAGTTATCGTTGTAGTTAGTCTTGCTGAAGGCCTAATAATGAATCAAATATGCCTTTCTAATCTCTAACTTGGTACGCCCTTTTGCACAGAGGCCTGAAACCAATGACTGAATGTTTGCCCTCATCCTCTATAATAGAAGGCACTATGTAAAAGTCTGTTTGGCTATGAGTTGAGTGTCAATGGCATTGGTGAGGTCTGTTCCACATACAACATCTAAATTCATTAGTCCCAAAAGAACTACAGCTTCAGAGCTGTCACTTAGCTTACATCCCTCCTTGTTTATCACACCAGCAGAGCTTGGCAATTATTTTGAGATGAGGAGAGAAAGCTAGATAATGAAAAAGAATCAGTCTTTCCTTATTTTTTTGTCCAGAATTATATGCAGTAAGACGAAGTTATGCTGAGTTCCTGGCCCCATTGCTCTTTTCTCCCTCACCTGAAAAGAATAATGAATAAAACACAGTATATTTGATAATGCATATGGGACTACTGAACCCATTCTTGATTATAGGCAAGTGTTGGGGAATGTTTTGGTTTTCGCCCTGAGGCAAACTGTTACATGGTTTTGTGCTGAAGTATGATGAGATTTAACAAACAATGCATTGGACAGTCTACAAAGAGCACAACCCACACTGTTCCCTTTCTATAGACAACTTTGATAGGTCTCCTTTTATTACATTACCCTCATATCACTTCTCCAATCTTTTTTCACTTCCACAGTCATCTGGGTCTTGTCCTTCTGCAGTTCTTAAAACAGCAAGTTTCACTCTCATCTTGCACACGAGTTCAGAATGTCCCCTGGTTTCAGGCATAGCAATAAATAAGGTCTGTTTAACTGTTGGAAAAAGCCTTTTGCTGACCTGGTGTCACCCAGATCATTTTCATGTCATCTAATGCTTGTAAAGGGATAACACTTTTGCCAGAAGAATCTTCTTGCAGCTTCCTCAAGTCCTTTTCCAAAAGGTTACAGAGAAGTTTATCTTTCCATGAACCTGCCTCAAGCAGCTGTGCTGCATTCCCACTCTAGGGACAGGCAGGAAGGAACACAGGTTCCCATTTCTTCCAGGTGGCTCTGCTCCCTTCTGGGACTAAGACAAACTCTTCCTGGTCTTCCTTTCCATTTCTCCACCAGACAATGGACATGCCCACAGCCATCTCCGCCAAAGGTTGCCCAGAGCAGATCTTTCCAGTTAAACACTGACACTGCTACATCAAAGGAAGGAAAGCATCGGGCAAGTAGGAATATGAGAAAGCAGGTGAGAGAAAGGTAGCTTACCTGTCCTACTAGTAAAATAATACCTATCTCACATGCTTAAAAATTTCAGTGTCTGTGAGTAAAACCAAAGTATCAGACACCGAAAGGAAAGCCAATCTGCTGTAAAAGTACTGAGCTTGGGAATGAGCAAGTTGCCATGAAGAGAGGACAAGTGGATGAACTCCATCCTGGAGCTCAGCAGTACAAGACAGCTGGAGAGCCAATCTTGAAAATGTGGGCTCTAATACCACAGGCATTTGCCCTAAACATCAGGTTGAAGGGGCTGTAGGAAGTACTGATGGAAAGACAAAAAGTGAGTTGTGGTTGCAGAGTTTCTCAGGGTCTCCTGTTTCTCCCCAGCTCCCACAGACTCTAAAACACAAACAGTGGTAACCTGCTCAGCACGTCTTCCATGCACTTCCCGCACCAGAAAACATGCTGCAAATGCTCAAGGGACTGGATAACTTCAGCTTTCCCAAAGGTTGCTGCTTGAATGCCGTTTAGCACAATGCAAGGCAAACAGCCCTGACTGCTAGACTGTTGCTCCTCACAGCCCTACATTGTCAGAGGATTGTTCAGGCTTTTCTAATGGTTTATTGCTTTCAGTCCAACACATGAACACTTTAAACACAATGTGTCAAATTCTACATTTTCCAGAACATCTTTTGTGATTATGGGCTTCTCAGTTTTCACAATTTAAAGCATCTTAGAAGCTGTGACTTGTTTGATTTGGGCATCCTGTGCACAATTTTTTGATACTCCTTTTCTTGGTTAATATCTTGCACATATCAGAAAGAGCAGCTATACCGGTTTTAGATGGAACAGATAATTTTCTTCACAATGCCTATGGTGGGTCTGTGTTTGATTTGTGCTGGAAACAGTGTTGCCAACATGGGGCTGTTTTAGCTACTGCTGAGCAGTGCTTACACAGAGCCCAGGGCTTTTCTACTTCTCACACCGCCCCACAAACGAGTGAGCTGAGGTGCACAGTAAGTCCTAGAATAGTTAAGTATTTCAGCCCATAAAATTAAAAGTAACTATTTCCATTTGAACAAAATGGGCCCATCCTCTACCCATCCCTTTATTTTCCAAATCTAGCCGAAGATTTTAATGTCTGATCTTACTACAAGTATGAATAAAAGCCAGGGAAAAGAGGGATCTTCAACCCAAGCTCCTGAAGTGCTGTGGGTACTATCCCTACAACACACAGCATTTAAACTTATTAGTACAGCTTTAAGGTTCCTTAAAAGAAAAGGGCACTGCTCTTCTCTTCAGACCTGGAGTTACTTTAGCTATGCCTATTTCTGTCTTTTAAATAGAGTCCTAGAATGAGGTGGAAGGGAGTTTAAAGATCACCTAATTCCAAGTCCCTTGCCATTGGCAGGGACACTCCTGCCCCTAGCAGGAAACCAGACCAGGTTGCTCAATGCCCCATCCAACTTGGCCTTGAACACTTCCAGGAATGGGGTATCCATTTCTCTGGGCAACCTGTTCCAGTGCCTCACCACCCTCACAGTAAATACCTTTGCAGAAGAGCAAGAAGAGCCCCACTTAACATTATCTTTTCTTTGGTGTAATGAAGTAGAAACACATAGTAAAGAGTTTAAAAATGTTCACTAACCTCCATACGTTACAAGTTGAGTTAAGCAAAACCAAGTTGGCTTTGTTGTTTCGGATTTTGTTAGTGTTGTTGGTTTTTTTTTTACCTTTCAGAGAACTGTGTTGCAGTAAAACATGACTTTCATGTACGTCTGAGCTCCTCGACTGTTTTTTTTTTTGGTTAAAGCCTGAAGGATGTTTAATTAGTCTTACTTTGCTTAAGAACAGAGCAGGTATCTGACCAAACCAAAAGAGTAGGAGAGGCAACACCACATGTTGTAATGGTGTTTCTCTTGATAAGCCCTTAATTTCCTCTCTAGAAAACTCTTTACAGAATACTGCCACATATTTTAATTTAAACACAGCAGGTAATTAAGAACACTAAAGAGGGCCAGCAACAGAAACAAAGGACTGCAAATCATAAAGACCAATTTCAGTGTCGTTGGTGAAGTCATTTCCAGTACCCTACTGCACTCTTACTGTCCTAGGCACTAAAACAGGGGCTATCAGATGTCTCGGCTGTTCCAAGTAGAGTGCTAATGCTTACCTTGTCATCACTTGCTTTCTACACCTGAGCTTCCCATCTCCAGAAAAGCCCTCCAATTGTAAGATTATGACTATAACCGTGTGAGTCAATATAAAGTACACCTTAAAATTTTCAATAAATGTACAAATTATTTATTTCAAATTAAAAACTCAGAGATACAAACAAAATAGTTAAGAAACAATAAATCCAAAATGTAAACACTTATAGAAAATATATGAACTGTACCAATTTAACCACCCACCATTCTTCACAGAAAACAGCAAGAAATAGAAAGACAAATCAACACCCAATTGTTCTTTTTTCTCAAATTCTAGTTTAGAGGTAGAATACTCCTGTGAAAGTCTCAAAAAAATTTAATTCAGTAGAATTATGCTACAAATGAATTTGGCCCATATACTTATAAACGTAATGAAGCCAGAAAAAAAGATTCTTACTGAGACCTCTTGTACAATAAAATTTGGCATGGCACTTTCCAAGAGATAAAGCACCTTTCCTGATAAATACTGGCTTATGTTTTTGCAAGAAAAGGATCCTGTGCTTTTTCCATTACTGACAAAGAAAACATTTAAAAATAGACAGAGTCCCACCTTTTCGGTAGGCATATAAGAAGCAAGTGTTTCTCAGTAACTTGTCCTAGAAAGCCAATCTGGGAAAAAAAACCCCAAAAAAGTGTAACTATTACAAGAAGACATTTTGAAAGACTGTATGAATACTTGATGCATACTTATTTGGGTGGCACAGTCCTCAAGAGGAGGAGGGAGGGGAAGCTAATACAACAGGGTAGAGGGGAAAAAAAAAGTGTCTTTTCCACTAGCAGGGGAACTGACCAGTTTTTACATTTTATTGTCATTCAGTCAGTCTCCACTAACTGCTACAATTCTATACTCTCAGGAAAAGGTGTATCTGTGTGAGACACACTAGAACATCAAGTTCAGTAAAAATTAGTGAGTTCAAAGGAACATATATTCCATTTTTGTTCATCAATTAACCTGCTATAAGTAGAAACAAAAATTGGAATTCTTCGGATGATATATACAAATTCATAAAAAAACAAGAACAATTTGCAAGCTCAAATACAAACATTATTCAGAAAAAAACCCAACTTTTTTTTAATATATCGAGACTGGCTGCTAAGTGCATTATTTAAACTGCTGCATGCAAATAGTAGAACCTATGCTTTTTTAAGAAACTTAACTATCAACAACTGTTAGGCTTCTGCCATTTAGTTTAGCAAGGACTTTTGCACGTATTTGCTGAAGGACATTTGTGGTTCAGAAGCAGCAAAATAAAATTGGCAATCTTAATGCCTTCTTGCTTTATGGTATATAGAACCACTTGTCTCAGCCCTCAGATGAAGAGGCAAAAGAGGCATTTCTGCCACAGACTAGCTTAAAATAGGCTTGCATGTGCCAGCTATCTCATTTGGGGCAAAACTACTTGTGTGGTGCAGTTTAAATAGTCTGAGCTATATTTATCTGATTTTTCTGATTAAAGAAGCATTTGAACTGTACTCACGACAGTGCTGGCAACATTACCTGGCAAATAACCAAGTTATCTCTCCCACTAACACTGGAGGATCAGCCCAGGACAAAACACAAGAGATAGGCTTTTCTTCTACAAAGTACATTCTTCTGCTGAACATGAAGCCTTGCAAAAGGAAAGAATACAATATTAACACAGGAAGGTTTCAGATATATTTCACACCTTCCAACTCCTTTATGAAATTTTCATCATCTCCAAAGGAAACTGTGCATCCCTATCCAAGTAAAAGAATATTACATACCTAGATTAAAGAAATGTATCTAAACAAAGATGAGCAAATGCTAAGCCTTATATTAAACTATGATACTTCCACATCATGATTCTCTGAGAGCTGAAAACAGGGCTGAAAGAAGACAATTTTAAGTATGCATCCAGTTTTATTCCTTATTTTGCCATGGTATTCCTCATTATGTCTTTCCCTGTATGTATTTTAATGGTCAGGATGAAAATATTTTCTGTATATACAAACTAATTACATTTAACCCTGTAAAAACTAATCCAAAACTTCACCATTCTTTGATTTTTTCTATATTTAGGCAACTGATCTTCTACACATGCAAGATACTTTTCAGAACATCAGAAAAAAATTTCTTCATTTCACAGTTTCCCCCAAAAAAGTAAGATAAAGCTGATTACTTGTTGGTACATGCTTCACAGTACCTGCATAAAACTACTTTTGGATACACGAGTTACACATTAATAAGGACAATAGCTGACCTAGGCATTAAAGTAAGTTGCCTTGTCTTTGTGCTTTCAAGTCCTAGTAACAAAGGAAATGTCAAGAAAAATCTAGGGCTTCCATGAAAAATTTGCTTGCACCAAGTTTTCTCCCTCTGACACCTCCAAAATTAAAGTTGTTTCACCTCTAACTGTGCAGCAAAAGTGACAATACAAAACAGCAAAATACATGTACTCTCTCAGTGTCATCAGTAAGTGAAACGTTGTTACCCAGGCAGTGGTCTGGTTTCTCACAATAAAGCACTCTGCCATGAAAGAGAACTGACTGTGTTGTTACACCTGACCACTGCCTCCAGAGTGTATGAGCCAACAATTGTTTCACAGACTGAAAAAATTCCTCTCTCAAAATACAAACGAAGTCTCTTTGAAGTTTGGGGGTTTTTATGTAACCTATTGACAGTCAAAGAGCTAAGTCCTACAAATTGCAGATTCCCAGGCATGGCAGATTTACAGCCAAGTTCAGAACCTCCAGAGGACAAGGGTATGATCATAGGGCTACACACTGCTTCGCCCAGGTAATCAGATGTTGTGATACATTAATGCACCTGCACCTGCACATTGTCAATATGCAAGCACGACTGTGCTCTAAGATCTAATGATGAACATACTCCTGCTACAAACGTGCTGTAACTACATCCAGTTAGAAAGGCAGCACAATAAGAACCTACCACCTCAGCTGTTCTGGGTTTTCTTTAATGTTCCCATGAATGCAAGGCACAGTCAAAGGCCAGCCTGACTGCAGTGACAGCTCTTTGGAGAAGTTGGTGCCCTAGAAATTTTTTGGGGTGCGAGAAAAAGAGATGATGGCTACTCTATACACAGAGGCAAGCTTTATTCTTCCAAGGTGAACTTCACCACTGGGAACATGGCTGGTACCTGTCCAATACACCATTTATGTTCTAAATGAAGAGCATTTTGGTGCTTCAAGCAGATACTGGCCTCATAGCAAACTCCTGAGTAGTGGTAAATTTCAGCTCAGAACGTAAAGCAGACATGCAACCAAAGCTTTCACAAAAACGAAGTTATTTTACATGGTAGTGTGGCTGTAAGAGTCACTTTAAAAGAGTGCTAGTTGGTTTTTGCGACACCATGGCACCAGAAGTTAACATGGGGATCCAGAGAATTACAACAAGCATGTGTCTTTGTAACTGAGAAGCAAACATTAGCAAACTACTGCAACAGTGGCCTTCCAGTGCACATTGCAAAATGCAGCATCAGCAAACTCAACTGACCCCTGTAAATCACAACACCGACTTTTATTTCACTAGTGACCACCACAAATCACATGGCAAAACAGATTTCCCTTGTCACTGTTGAAGTATACTAAGATATCTGATCCTTTTTGATTAAAAAACCCAACACTGCAATGGCTAAGCAAGATACAAACCCTGCTGCTTTCCCAGTGTTTAAGTAGAAAGCATAACCTAGGTATCTCAGCATACTTGCTAACAGGGAAGAAATACAACTTTTTTCCACATCTAGTTAAAATGTCAAATACTGGACATACAGGGTGAAAAAAATTACCAAAATACCCAACAGAGATATCAGGAAATAGTTTTAAGTCATGGCATTTGCTTTTAATATTCATACCTGTAGATAGAAGTAGTTGTGATCCATCAAACTAACATCTTGAAAACCATGCAAATCCAAACCCCACAAGGACATTAGCATCCTTGTGGAGCAAAACATATGCCACCAAGTCTGCTGCTGTAACCCAGCAATGCAGGCTTGGAAATGATGTTCCCAAATCACATGCCCTTCTGAAACTCTTATTTAATCCTCGCTGCTACTGGTTCCATTTTGAGTCTTACCTGAGAAAGCAGGGAAATTCAACCCCAGGGCAAACAAAGGTCAAGGCTTGTTTGAAGCTCTCTGAGGTGTCTCTCCTGTAAGTCTTTGTTTCAGGGTGTATGTAAATGACCTAATTCCTTGCCAGCAGCTTCAAGGTATTTACAAAAAAGTCACTGACTTGGACACTGGTTTGCTGGAATGCATCTGTGATACACTGACCAAGCTACTCTTGTTAAAGTCAAAAGGAGTCTGAGAAGCAACTTCTCATCTTTCTTAGCAGGCTGTATCCTGCCTATGACAGGATACACTGCCTGTATTGACTGTTTCTTCCCATGTTGTTTGCTTCTCTTTGCAAAATAAGAACTTCATCCTTCTTTGTAGGAAAAAACTGAACAAATACTTACTAACACATCCACCAAAGTGAATTTACAGCAAACATTACCACCTCCACCATCCACCCCCCATATTCAGAATTAATTTAATAGAGGCCAGTTATTAGGATACCAGTTTTATGTTTGAAAATAAAGTGCTTAATGATTGTCACTGAGAACTTGGCTGATTTCATGTTAGCATTGTTAGTGTCAATCCTCAGCAACATCAATAAAATACTAATTACAACATAAATTGATAACATGAGTCAAATTCGGAAACCACACACATGAAAATAAGTTTTGTATAAACAAGAAAAAGAGAGAAAAAGGAAAGTGAAATGGAATCCCTAGTCCTTTGTGGAACTGAGCTTATTATACAGCTATCCCAACATGCAGCATCTGAAACGAAGAATCACGGTCTGATTGCTTCCCTTCTACTATTCCTGAATTCAGTTTGTAGCTTTCTGGTGGCGTCTGACAGATTTCAACTTGGACAGGGGAAGATGTATCTTGAGGGAGCTCTACAGAGACAGTGTCAGATGAAGAATCTTGGCTTTCTGCTGACACAGAGATTTGTAGACAGCTGCCCTCCATCTCCTCATTGCAATCTGCGTCTTCATCAGCCTCTTCCAGCTGTTGAACAGATTTCAAATACTGTTGTATCAGTCCATTGTCCTGCTCATTACTAGAGCTCTCCTTACTTTGCCCACACTCCCCAGGGCCGTCCTCTATATCTGAAGAACACGCTGAAACAGAATTGCCACATTGTTTGATAGTTTCCATTGAAAGGGAGCTCTCAGTTCCTTCAGCTGAACTCTTTTCAGAGCTACACAGGTCACTGGCATGAGTCTGATCAGCCGCAGAAGAATGGAAACCAGAATCTGGGAACTGCAATAAAGACTTTTCCTGAAGATCCTCCTCATTAGCTGGAACTAACAAAGCAGAACGAACACCTGGTGGGGTTTCTTGCTCTACTGTGGCTGACTGAATAGGTGGTTTGGATGAACACAAACTACTGGCTGAAGGGATCCCAGTACCACCTAAATTTTGCATCACTGAAAGCTGCCATTGTTGAAGGGATTTAACCTGTAAAGTATAGAGAAAAATTCATTATGAAATGCAACCAAAAGTATTTTGATTTCTAGAGGATTTCTTGCATTCAGCAACCAAGCTCTAGCATAAAACCCAAGACCAAGTGACAAACAAAAGGTTTGATGTATCTTTAGGGAAATTTTGTTCTTCCCACTGTGAAACCATGGCTTTTAAACCTATATGCCAAACACTGACAGAGCACACAAGCTCCCAATTCAAGTACCTGAAGAAAAAGAAATCTTTTCTTAAAACCAGAAAGGATTTACCCATTTTTAAGAAAACAGCCTTATTTTTGGAAGAATAGTTTATTAAAAGATGTATTAATAACCTTCCTGCTTCAAAAATTAGTTGCTCACAAGCAACACAGTTTCACATAATTTCATTTGCCATGGGCATTTTCCAGTCACATCATTCTCTACAGTTCTGCTTATGTTTATTTAGCTTTTCTTGCATTTTATCTTCCTTCTCACACCAGGCCACAGTTTAGTCTTTAGTAATAAAACTAGTGTTCTTGCACTAATGGTTCTGAAGGTTATTTTCCCCCACAATACCAGTACAGCAAACAACACAGCAATTAAATTCTATTAAACCACTCAAGCCATCATTGGAAAAACTGAACCATATTGACTACAGGATCTACAGTATGAAATAATGCAAATTCACATATAAGCAGATTCAAATTCAAATTTCAAATTCACATATAAGCAGAAAAATAAGAGGACTAAAATTACTTACCTGGTTCCAAAGAAATTTGACAGCTTCCTCCTGTACAAGCCTCTGCATCTTATCTTCCTCTCTTTCTTTTCTTAGTCTGCAAGAACACACATCCAAAATTTATGCAGCTTAAATAAGCAACATTTGGCTAAGAAGAGCAACAAGAATACATAAAAATGCCTACTTATATAACAGCACTCTTGAAAGATACAACAGAGCCTAACATTAAGAAATTACTGCAGTCTGGCTTGCCATAAATACCCAGCTGCTGACTTCAAGTTTCTTTTTCAGTTACATTTAAATTCTGCTTTCTTTTACTGCAGCACATTAGTTGGCTTGGCAATAATGTATCTTTTTGTAAACTGAACGTGAGCTTATTTTTTCCTGCACAACCATCACTTCCACAAACAAAATAGTGCTTCTTCATTTCAAACTATGCTGTCCCCACTGATACGTGGATGGAGTATGATGCGTAAGCACTGGGAGTTTCTAGAGGTTCACTGACCACTCAACTTGATTCACAGAACTTTTGTCACTTGTGATAGTGAAGAAAATGAATCTGTCAGACTGACAACTCCAGGCTGATCCAGAAAGATATTAAGTAAACCCAGAATTTTTGTCTTACAAATTGAGGAACTTTGACCATGATCTTCTCCAAAAATGGATTCACAGGATGAAAAATTAAAACAGAACCAAATACAGAGTCACATTTTAAAATTGTATCATACAAGGCAGAGGAAATTCTTTTTGCCAGCAACATAAGAATGACTCTCACTATGGACACTTGATTTATAGACTCTGTAATTGCGAAGAGACAAGGAAAAAAATCCCACTCAGCAATTTCTATTTTGAAATATGCAAGTCCTGCTAATAGAGGAATAGAAAAATGTGTTCTAACCCAATCCACTTATAGAAGGCACTCTATAGAAGGCTCTGTGCAAAACTGTGCTTACCTTACAGGAAGTGATTCTCTAACGTAATCAGTTTTATGTTTCTGATGCTAGGTTCTACTGTGAGTAGTTATATCAAAGCCCATCTATATCTGTTCTGAAATACGCTGGAATGATAGCTATATTCATACAAACTTGAAAAGACACAGCATGACTTCAACTTACTTTTCTATTTCAGCAGTTAAGCAAATGATGTGCTCCTGCATTCTATTCAGTCGAATTTCATTCCGCACTTCTTTGGCTCGAGGATGGTAGTTCCTTGTGTAAAATCCTCTCCAGGAAGCTTGAAGTTTGGTAGCTGCTTCAGTCATCCTCTGCAGTTCAGCTGCAGCTGGATCAGCTGGTGCCCCACCTTGCACAGCCAATGAACCAGACCTTTCTTCTGTCAGCTGGTCAGGACAAAGAGCTTTTAGTCCCAGTTCAGCACCTAACAAGCTGCTGGGGTGACTGTGCAGAGCTTGGCCTTCAGAGGCCGCTGAAGAGTTGCCAGACTTTGTAGCCAGGACAGCTGTTACTGGATCAGGAGCAGGCAACTGCAGGATCTCTTTGATATTCTCTTGAGTTTTCACACTTCCTGCTGCTCTGTTGGAGTGTTCTTCTGTAATAGACAAAGCTTCTTGCTTGTTAGTTGTTTCCCTACTATTAACATCTCTCACACATTCAATCACTGTATCATCTTCATCTTCTAGGCCCAAATTGATTCCATGTAGTTTCAGGTCTGAAGCAGGAGACACTGGAGACAATCCTGAAGCAACTGGCATGAAAGTAGACTCAGAGGATAAAAGGCTGCTGTTTAGTTTGTCTTCGTCTGTCTGTACATCTTCTAGGTGTAGCTCCTTGGGAAAGCTTCTTTCAAGATGAAAAGTGTTCTTTACTGCACAGGAATGATCATTGTTTGCACTTGCTCCAACCCAAGAATTCTTCTGGATGACAGGTTCTAGATAGGCAGAAAGCCACATTCTAGTGTTAGAGTATTTCAATAATAGTAATTGTTGAATTCATAGGGATTCACAATTTGATTTTGACAGTTAGCACCTGGGTAGGTAAGACAATCTAACATGCTAGTAATGATGAGCATTATTTCTGCATCAGGACAATACTTACCACAGTAATATCCAAACTTGGCACATAGTGGGTGCAGTAAATTGCACAAACTGCACTTCCTTGGAAAATAAACTTGTATAAAACTGAAAAGTCAAAGTAGTAACTATTTAGTTTGTTGGATTGGATTTTTCACCGAACCAGCCTACTAGCATTTCAAGACAAAAATAAGCATGGACTGGAGTTTTTTAGAAACAAAGTATAACTTCAGTTGAGAAAATCAAAAATCAATAGAATAAAATAGTAACAGGGCCTTGTTGTGAAACTGTCTCCACAAAGTTCCCTACGTTCAAAAGAAAAATGTTTATTTCCACAGGTTAGATCACAGGTGTAGATAAGCTACTTACCCTTTTCAAGAACCATCTGTGATGGCTGGGCCAGGCCACTGTGTTCATGAGCAACTGGCACTGTTTTGCTGGGAGCAGATGATGTAGGTGGTTGCTCATTTTGGTTTTCATGCATCAACTGCCTCTGGTGGAGTCTAAGCACAGAGGGCCAACAACAGATCTTAAGTTTCTTTTAAACTTCCTTTTATACAGAAAACATCTAAAAGAAACTATGACCTATTTCAAAGGAAACACGTGATCAAAACATTCTAAACAAGAGTCTAGTTATGCGGATGCCTATACCTACAAGACACCAACATGACTACTCACAAAGCAGGGGATTGCAGTCTTTTCCTGCTCCCCTTCCTCCTGCCCCTCTTTCTTCATTACATGTATCAAAAAAAAAAAAAAAAAAAAA
>VYZT01000044.1:0-42199 GCA_013400735.1 Pomatostomus ruficeps
TTGTAGGGATCCAGCTGGAGCAAGAGATCCCACACAAGTTCAGGATTGACTGGGATTTGATCAATCTCACAGTCATAGTCCTCAAGCTCAGGACACTGAAAGCCCCTTGGTCCATCATCCATGTTGCAGTCAGAGGCCAACAATGCATTAAACTCCTCTGCCTGGTCCATGTCCCTATTTGTGAGGTGACCATCCTCACCCTGTAATAGGCCAGCGTTATTTCTGCACTGCCTTTTGCCAGTAATGTATTTGAAAAAATTCTCCCACATTTCTGGCAGCTTCATCTCCAGTTAAGTTTTGGCCACATGATTTTTCTCCTGCCAGTGGCAAGCAGCATCTCTGTCCTCTTCCCACACCACCTAACCATGCTTCCACTGGACATGCACCTTCCATTTTTGCCTTATTCCAAAGGCAAAACCCAAGCTGGTCTTCTGCCTCAACTGCTTGATTTCTGACATTTCGGAATTGCTCCTGTGCCCTTAGAAGGTGATGTTTAAAAAGTGACCAGCACTGATGGACTCCAGCATCTACAAAAACATTTCCCAGGGTACTTTATTTACTTGTTTCCTTAGCAGTCTGAAGTCTGCTCTCCTCATGTCCAGAGTTGAGGGTTTGCTGGTACTTTTCCTTCTGTCAACAGAGATTCCTCCATACCTTCCTCATAGCATTGCTGTGACACATTAAAACCTGAGGGGTTTTGTAACACAAGAAACTATGGCTCTACACTCACCAGTTTTTATATGTGTTTTTAAATATTCAAAATATTTGGGATTAGTTTTTTGCAAACTATTTTAGCCTCTATGTAACAGCAGAACATGCCTGTTACCTGTAACATGCAAAACTATTGGACGGTTACCATTGTGATTGTAAATTAAATTTTAGAATTAGATACCTGGGCTTTAGAATCAGTGTTGAGAAAAAGGAGAGATTCTCACTTACTATTCTTTCAGCATCTCTGTTTGCATTTTGGAGACTGACATCACAAAGGTCATCAGCTTCATATAATTAAAGCTTAAACAAGAAATCTGGTCAAACTGTGAATTTTCTAAATCTATAGAATACAGATTTTAGGCATTTTCTGTTTGAGATACGGTCTTCACTTTTTTTTACAAAAATGTTCTGTATTCCTTGTCATATTCTCATTATTACCTGATTTTGCCTAATCTGTCCATTAAACTCAATATCCTGCTCAAGGTCTTGAGGTCTTTGTTTCAAAAACCACATAATGACATTTTTGTTTTGCGATACAATTTCATAGGAATAATTTTTGTTCTAGGGATTATTATAGTGATATATATGCTCTTCAAGCAATTTATGAAGTTGAAATACAGGAAATAAATTCTGTCACTCTCATATGTGAGGCATAGGATAGTATAAGTGCTCACCATATTCTGGGGGGTGGAGGTGCTGAATATAGAAGTGTGTTATTTGGCTAACTCAAACCTGTGCTTGTTGCTACACTCATGGCTTACCTCCAACAGTATCTGCTCATCTTTAGAAACCTAAAGACTATTTTGAGCATGACATTTGAGAAGCACAAGACAGACAGAAGCTTGTCTTCTATGACAATGAAATCCTGGGGTGCTAAAATCACCAGCTGTAGAATGAGATGCTAATGAGTAGGTAGACCTGTCCTATTGAACCTGCTATGATGACTTTATGGTCCATCGAACAAAAAGAATCAACTTAAGGACACAAAGTTGTTTGCCTAGTTTTTATGGGATATAGGGAGAGAGTAAATTATAAAAGTCAGTGTCATAGGAGCTTTGCTGTCAAACTGAGATTATTATCACCAGAGCTTTTCCTAAAGTGCAACACTTCTGCAGTTCATTGCAAAAATGAGTCATGGAATGAATCAGGTGGGGTGGATGCCCTGAAAGGTGCCTGGATCCATCCCATATTCAGATAAGGTCTGATTTCAGATGTAGATTGCTCCCTCAGTTTGGCATCTCTCATCTCCGTAGGTTGCTGTCTGTCTATCCAATCTTCCTTCTCATAAATGAAGACATTAAACAATCTCAGCCCCAGTACCAAGCCCTGAGTGGAACCAAAGCAGAAGTTTGTCCTCCCCCGTTGGCTTTCTTCAGTAACAGGCTCACCAAGAGACCTTCATAAAAAGCCTTTCTCCCAGTGAGACGTGCTAAGTTTGTAATGTGAGATTCCTCTTCTTCAGGCTGCATAAAACCAACTTAGAGGGTTAGAGCACTTACGGTGATTTATCAAACTAGAGCTAAAAACTGAAACCTGAAAGTTTTTTCTATCCTGTGGCTACATTATAGAAAAAAGTATAATGAAAGTAATTTTAGGTATACAGAATCTGAAGCGTACAAGAGCCCTTGTATACATTTACAAGCTTAATCTAAATGTAAATGGCATAATTTTTTCTCATAAAATTAATTTTGATGGACAGCTTCATTTTCCTAATACCAATTTTATTAGTACTAATATTTATGTAATACTTTGAGACTGATGATTAGAACCAAAGATTATTATTGTGGTCTTAAAATCCAATTTTCAGAAAAGCCTATTCCTCTAAAATCAGAAGTATTAGATCTGTGAAATAAGCAGAAATCATTTTCATCTTGATTTCTTGAGTAGTTCCATTGAAATCAATCTCTGTGACTACATGCATGTTTAAGAAAAGAAACACCCTAGTGCTCTGCTGAAGAGAACCTAAATTACCAATAAGTACAGTTCAGATGCTCAGCCTACTAATGCAGCACTAAATCCAGTGGAGTTCACTCCAGGGGAAGAAAGTCTTTTCTGGTTATCACAAAAATTACACATATTCCCTGGGAGATAAGTTCTGGTCCTGACCTGACTTAAAGCAAATATTCATTATTTTATATTAGGTCTTATAATAAATGAGCCTTCAGTGGAAAAGTATCTTCAGATAATACAACCCACAACTATAGATTTCCTCAGGCATTGTGCTCTAGTTCAGCTATAGAAGCAGCTATGCTAAAAAAACCTTTTCATTTTGAATTTGTGTGTGTGTGTACATGTGTTCACCCTCACATTTTATATATTTTAAAAACATAATATTAAGGGAACTTTTTAAACCCAACTTAGGCTCCAAACTTCTTCAACAACTTTTTTTCATAATAAGCTTTACAAAATAAGGTATTAATATCAGTGACTTAAAATTCAAAGCACTAATAGTACTGTATTCAGATTGGGTTTATAACCTAGTCCACCTGCACAATGGAGATCTCCACTCTGGCCAGGGAAATGTACCACAGCTTCTCCTGGAAATATCACGCTGTGATAACTCTTGCTCCAAGACTTTTGTGAAAACGTCCCTGCACACTGCACCATCAAATGTGAGGCATGAATCTACATCTGGAGTACTGCCAGAGCCAGATAAGGAGGAAAACCTGTTTTCACCACAAGGCTGGAAGACTCCTTCAGCAATATCCACTTCTACTTTTAGAGCATCTTGCCATCTAACCTCTTCCTCCAGTCAGTGGGGAGAAGCAGGTATCTGCAAGGTGCAATTAGTCTATTCTATGTATTTATCTTGGGATAAGATGGATCATGTGCTAGAGGAACCCATTTCTCTGCATTGATTATAAAAGCTACCCAGTGATTAGCTCTAACACAAACACCTACACCTCACACCCAACATTAATTGAAATGGATTTTACCCTGGCTGTGTCTCTGAGCCTTGCAGAGAAGTAGGCCATAGGAAAGTTCCTAAAAAATCAGAGCCAGTTCATGAAACCTGGACCTAACAGAGTTCAGCTCTGTGTGGGTCATCAAAGGAATCAGGGTTACATCCCCACATCCCTGAAAAGGTATTTCTTAGTTTGGCATTTCCTTGGAGTTTGATTCTCAGTACCTCACAAGATATAATTAGAGTACATTGAGTAAAAGGTTCCATAACTTCTACAGTCTCCTGTTACAGCATCACTGTCAAGCCAATATTTAGCTTACTATGGCTCAGCCTCAGAAGAGTCTGGCATCACTGAAAGCCACTGAGCAATGTTTGGGGAAATCTGGACTTGCACCATGTACATTCTAGCTGCCTGTGATGAAAAGGAGCCTATATTAAAACTGAGTCTGAGACTGTCAGACAATTTCCTGGTTGATGTGATCATACTGAAAAAATACTAACAAATCAGCTAAAAGGGTCACAAAGACTAAACACAGATTAAAAAACCAGAAAGAAATACATCCCAGTTGTGTACAATTTGCATTTTAATCAGAATGGTTTTAGGGGAACCCCCCAAAATAAAAATCTAGGCAAGAAATAGTCAGAAACACATTTATTTGGACAAAAAACACTTTTCCTGTGCTTCAAGTTCTTTTTGTACGTGCTAATCTCTCCAAATTACTACACAGATCAAAATTTAAGATAAACTAAACTCCTACTTGTCCCAAAATATTTTTCTTGAGTTTAGATCAAACATTTCACCTTGACTACTCTTTGTGGATGTTGGTAATTATTACAGTTAATTTAATTTTTGAAAGAAAGTATTTGCATTCTTCAAATTGGAACATCATACAGAAAAACAACTTAAGATTGAAATCATCTGGGAGAACTTTTGTAAAGTTGTTCTGACCTTTCCCAACTAAACAGTTTTGGTTTTAACAGAAAGATTAGAAGAAGCCGTTTTATCGGAACATTCCTCCAATTCTGCCAATTTTGATCCATTTTGAGTTTAAAAAGGTAACTAGGTTTCTTCTCGCTTTTACACTCTTGGTCAGGAATAGCTGCAACATCACAGAGGGGACAGGTCAGCATACCAGAGACCTAGGTGGAGAATATTTCTTTTGATATAGTTTCTACAATACACAAGAGGATAGTTGGCAGCTGGTGGTTATGTGGAGGATATGAAACATTCTGTGCACGTTCCCGTCCCTTGCTCTCAGTTGTGCACTCATCCACACTCCCAGACCTTGCCTTGACTCACAAACCTAATGATCTGTTCCCTGTAAAGACAGGTGCAGGCTGCACCTTAGCCACCAGCAACAGTTAAAGCATCTCTCTTTTCCTTGGTGCCTGGGGACTGCCCTCTAATGCAGACAGTCTGAAAGAGATAATTTCTCTCATGGTGCTCTTAAAACAGGTATGGCTTCTCTATCAGATGAAAAACCACTCAAAGAAATAAAGACTAAAAAATTAAGATTATTATGATACACCTTGTATGGAAAGTCTAGGAGAATGATTCAGTGAGGACTGTAAATTTAGAAGAATGATTCTTTCAATTAACATAAAATATTTCAGCAGGCCATGATCTAAGATTCTCTTTCTAAAGCTTCACAACTGCCTTAAAAATGTAACAATACAAAGCAATTGTATTATCTTCCTGATAAAGAAAAGTAAAGCAATTTATTCTTTGATGTTTTATCTTGTTCTGTCTTTCCACCTGCCTGTGGGCACGATCCTATGAGCCATCAGGAGCCTCCCACGTGTCCTGCAGCACTTAACAGAGCTGGGCCAGCTCATCTCTCTCCTTCCTGAAGTCAGAGCATGGGAGTCCTCCTCTTCATCATTTTGGTGGTGCAGCTGCTAGACAGGCACTCCAAAGACCCAAAGCCATGTCCTGTGGATGCCTGGGACACCTATGACAATTGTCAATCCCTGTGCTCCTGATCTTAAATGCTAGAGGCAAGGTTTAATTATTCAGTTATTTAAGATACAAACTTTTCAAGCCACAGACCACACCACACAGGAACATCTCTGCTGGTCTAAATCAGTCTCCTCTTGCTCTCCCTCTTTCAACAAATGCAAAAACCCCAAAAAAACAGGAAAGAAATCTGTTTCTCAAGGTAATGGGTTTGCTAAGGACTGCTCCCACTTGCCCAACATCAGCACAGGTGTGGGGGTTTTTTCCACTAGAAAAATCGTCATTCCCACAGTGGTTCATATTCTTGTGTCAGATGCAGTGATGATTAAACTAGTTAGATGGGAAATACTTTTGAGATGAGAGACTACCTGGGAATAGCTTACCTGTCTGCGGCACTCAGCTGAAAGGTTGCCATAAGAATAACATAGAAAGACTATGTTTGAGGCTGAATTTAAATCAAAGCTTTTAAACACTTTGAGGGTTGCATGACTATTTAGTGTGCCTCTGCTGTTGTCCTTTGTTTAAGGCCTAAACCAGAAAATGAGACTATTATCTCTCTGTTCAAGTCCTATATTCAAGAATTTTAGTGGAAAATCATCTAGACTGTAAATCTATGTAGGCCTGAGTTAGGAAAAACAAAAAACCATTATTTCAGCCCTTTCATGCCTTAGATGTTACACAAGAATTTTGAAGAAGTAGATGTCAGGCTTGGATGCAGAATGTGGCCATGCAGTACCAAAACCAATTATAGATGTAGCCACAGCTGTTCTCATTTTGCTATATTTTTACAGCATTACAGAATCTGATTAAATATTTGATTTCACATGGAGCAAAATCTTGGCTGCATAAAAAAATCAGTGGAGGTTTTACTATCAACCTTGCGAGGTTTCAGAAATTGCCAAATTTAATGATTTCCTTATTAAGAACACACTATTTTTGGTACCTTGAGGGTTTTGACTTTCAGGAGCCAGAGGGCCAGGAGAGTCTCTTTCTGCAATGCACACAGGTGCAAGTAAAGCTTAGAATTTTGAATATTAGAGAGCTCTGAAACCAGACAAATGAACACTAGAGAACACTAACTCTGTGATCTTTCAAACAAAATATCACAACAGCCTCAAAACATGTAAGCGAGTCTCATGACAGATCAGGGCCTGGAAATGGAGAATGCATTCAATATGTAAAAAATAATCCATTTTATGTGAAAGAACTTGTAGGTTTGGATGATTTGTTTTCTTCATAAATAACCATATTTTGATATGCTATTTGCATGAAGGTTTGTAAACAAGACCAGTAGTTGATTAAAAAAACACAGCAAAAGGCAATTTGGGGAATTAAATTTGAAGACTATCTTGCAAGTAATATTCCACACATTTTCTCCAGCTCTGCTCAGCAATTTCTAAGCAGATTACAAAGTTCCCACAAATCTGATGGTAGGCAGTAACTCAACAAGTGAATGGAATAAGCTAATCTTAAACTTGGTGCTTTCACTCTACTTCCAGAAAGAGAATATATATCCTTTGGAGATGTTTTTCTCCACTTTGTGAAAGCAGAACTTCTTCAGCAGAAGAGAAGGACCTGCCGGTAGCATGTTTATTCATTTAGGGGAAAGGTCTGCTGTCTGTAGGAACAAAGCTGTCGTTCTCATACATATTGACAGAGTGTAGGCACAGCCATGGCTGGAGGTGGCTCTCCTGCTTCCCTTGCTCATGTGCTGTGTACCACTGATCTGGAATGATGCTGAAAATCCTTTTTGTTGTTAAAAAATAAAAGAGAGCCATGAGCAAGTAGGATTTCTGAAATACTTATTTAAGTGCTAGTGAGACTATGGCAGAAAGAGCAGCTCTTCATGAATATAACAGTAATTTCAGTCAGCTGGATTCTGAGCCCCCCCTCTGTAACGAACCTCAGAAAAAACTCAGATGAACGAGAGAAAGCAGAATCCAGTATTCCATTTAAATTGTCTTCTCAGTAAATTAATGATTCCATAAGAGAAAAGATCATATTCAGCAAAGTATTCCTAACCCTATTAATCCAGGTAAGATCCCTGACATCTTACCAGGTAAGAAGAAGAAGAAGAAGAAGAGAAATCTGAACTAAATATGGCCTTTGCAGCTTTTGGAGTCTTGGAAATGTGAAGAAGGGAACTGGCACACTGAGCCTTTCTTATGTACAGTCCCACAAGCAGACAAGGAAAGTTATGATGGCCTAAATAAAATGTATCAGCACTGCTGGTGCCTAATAAAGTATCAAACATGCAAATACTATTGATACATGGCAGCATTAAATTGCAAACACATGCCGCAGTAAAGGGCAAGCAGCCACTAATAAATGTAAACTATTAACCAGCTCTTCAATAAAAAAAGCCACAAATCATGCCAGGACTCACTGTGAGTGCTGCAGAGCGTATCAGCAACTGCTCTATTTCTGTTCAGGAAAATAATCATCATAACAAGAAAAAAAAAAGCAGCAAAATGCATTGAGATGAAATAATAATAATAATATAAATATTAATTTTGCTTCCTTATTAGCAAAAGTCTAAGATCTTTGTTTGAGTTGAGGGAGATATTTTTACAGGCTTCTACCTTAAGCCTGATTTTTACTCTTTTCATGGTTCTTTTGCATTGTCCTGCCCACATGTAGGGCCTTGGAGTAGGAATCAGGAGTTTCACTCCTGCTCTAACAGTATATGTATTTTCCTAAAACGGCTTTAATCATTCAGTCTCAAAATACTTTGAAAAGTCTTTATCTCCTAAATGTGGCAATAAACTTCATGAAAAAAAGCAGTTCCCCAGTCACTACATAGACCTAACAGGGGATCAGCAGCAGAGCAGTTTGCAGAATGCCAGCACACTTCACTCTCCAGAAGATCCCTGTTTGCAATCCTGCCACCTGTGGAGCTGGTGATGAGAACCTGAGGGTTTGTTCCTGCTGTTATTGAAGCCAAAGGCACCTTTTTCTTGAGAGCAGTGGCGCCAGGTCTTTGGGAACAGGCCCTGTGTTCACAGTCTGCCTGTGGCACAACATCCTGGTGCTCACAGCATCTTGGCATGGGACAAACGCAGCTGCTCTTTAGACAGGGGACTGAGGCAACTGGGAAGGAAAGCTGGGGTGAAAACAAAGAACTGCAGTCAAAGAGTTCTTCTGAACAATGGGGCTACATTTTCACACAGAGCTCCACAGTGAGTTTAATTAAATACTACACATATTTACTTACTGAAAAACCCTGTTTCATTAACATAAACAGATAGGAGATCATCAGTGCATGACAACCCATAGGGCACCGGGGGAAATCTGTTTTGAATTTTGTACATCAATCAAGTGATTCATACACACGGCATTTGCAATTGATGACTGCCTGAATGGAGTCTAGTGATTTTTACACCAGGGTACACCACTAAAAACCTCTCATTAATAGATAATCAGCTTCTACTGATCAACTCCTCGGCTGCATTCCAAAGCATCTGTTTCGCCTGTTTTGTGATTTAGAGATGCTAAGTGCGATAAAAGCAGTTCTGTGTTATTTCTTTACTCATTAACCTTATTATACTATTTCACCCTTAGCAGTGATTTTTTTTAAGAAAGTTGATAAAAAGCAAGTGAAAAATACATTAGCCCACTAAATGGCCCATTATTGCGTTATGTTTTTGCTAACAATGTAAGAGCTATTCTAAGTAAATAGTATATTTTAAAGAAAAAACTTCTGAGAATAATTACTTTTTTAGCTGAAATGTTTATCAATAGACTTTTAGACTTCAAGATTTCTTTTCCTACTAATGTTACACAATGAAACAAATGCAAAATTAGTATGTGAAAAATGGCTTAGAGGAACAACATTTTTTATTCAAGCTATGTAAAATGTTTATAATTTGCTCTTCAGATTGAAATTCTAAAAGGATGTTTTAAACCCTTTTTCCCCACTGCATGGTAATACAAAATGCAGGGATTTTTCAAAGAGTGCTATCTGTGTCTGTGACCATATGGTGGTTTCCAGCTTTGTTTTACATTACTGCACCTGAAGCTATTTATGGTCAGAACACTCACGTAACATCTATATGTTGTTTATATATTTCAATTTGCAGGTAATGTAGCCAAGGGCTAATCACATATAGATCAGATTTGCCACTGGCGTTTTCTGATGTCTTATTTTCAGGCCCTATTAAACCTGACAAAATGATAGGTGGAAAGAGAGAGAAGACTAAATAAATAAAGCAACAGTAAGGTTTGAGGGAAAACAAGGCTCTCAGACCAGTTTGCTGTAGTTTTAATTTGTTTCTTTGAGAATCATAGCTGTTAAAAACCTAACATACAGCTGGCATCTAAATTAAACCCCTAAAGGTATCTCATGCAGGGCTCAGAAAAGCACTCACTTCTCTCTGCCTACTCTTTTTTCCAAGGTTGTTTTAGCTCTGTAAATGAGGCAACAAGCCCCAAAAAGTTTTTTGCTCCAGATCTACAGAGCTTAGCAGCCATCCAGGATCTCCAGGGTGTACGGATGACATGGTGCTGTCAGTGGTCTGGTTTGCTGGTAACCCCCAGCCCTGTTTCTGACCAAGCTGTGGTCCTTGGCCCACTTCCCAGGATGTTGGCCCAAATGGCAGCTTGCCTCTCCGTGAGCTGCCATATTCTAAATATGTTTGACCTTGCTCTGAGGGAAGGTATCCAGAGCCAGCTCATGCTGGCAGGAGCTCATACTGGGCTTCACTCCATCCTCACATGATTCTGCTCACAATAGACAAGAAGATATATGGGAACTGGATCCCTCTTCAATAATACCTTCTGGAGTCATAAACTTGTTCCTCACTATTTCCCAGAGCATCAGAGCATGTCTTATGTCACACCTTATTATCACCATCATCCTGAAACATTTATATTTCAAGCTGCTGAAACCTCCCTCCTTAGAATCTCACAAATTCCTTTTAGTGAAATACTGCCCATACTCACTAAAGCCACCTTAATGGCAGAGCAGTTCTGTGAGTGCGAAAGGTTTAGCACAGGCTTTAAAACAGACAAATGTGGATAAATGAAAAATTTAAATAAACCCATTTCAGCAACAGATGCAGAACAAATTACACAGCAGTATCACTGGCTCAGAAGAGCATCCATAACTATGGGGCTTTCAGAAGATGTAGCTGGCACATGACCCTCTTACTTTTCTGTCACTTATGCTTTCTGTGAAAGGGGTGTGACATCAGCAATTCTGCTTGCTTGGATTTTCTTTGTCACTAGTAGTTCTTGACAAACACATGCAAATTAAAACAGTCCTGGATTTTAATACAGCTTTATTTGCCTGTGGTTGGGCTATGCTGAATAAAAGTGTGCTGCAGCCTGGGGCTAGGGTCTCTGTCTTCAGCGTTCCTCAAGGTCCTCAAAGTGAAACCCTGGAAGTTTATGGTTTCCTGCTGCTGTGATCTTGGAGATGCTTCTGGACTACAGTTTCTGAGATTTTTAATGGATTTGGTCTGAGTTATTTTGAATTCCAAGAGAGAAATCTTCTGAAAATAAAATTATCATTAGTGAGATTTATCAGTACTCACACAAAAGACTTTCTGCGTAGTACTTTAAACAGTAATCTGAAGGTACAGTTAAAACACCTCTTACCTGTGAGTCAAATTCAAGTATAAACCAGTCTTCAAAACATCCTCTAGTGGCTCTGTTCATCATTTCACTCTATGGGTCTAGTTTTCATAACAATTCATGAAATATCTCCATGTAAGTGAATTAATTTATTGCATTTTGCAACTGAATCTCTTCCAGGGCAGAAAATTTTATTTTTTATATTTATTTACCTAGTTATCAATGAGAAGAATAATTTTTGTCAGCATAAACAGAGGCTTTGTATGTAAGAAAAAATTGTAGCTGTTATGCATTTTTTTTCTCTTCACAGAGGAAGAGAGATATTTGTACATTTTTAATGTCACAGACTGCTTTTTGGTTCAAACTGTGATTTATGTTCCAGAGTCTGAGTAGAGAAAACTGCAAAATTTTATCGCAAAATATAACCCAAGTATCTCAAAGCAAACTTCACTGCTTTGATCACTATTAATGAGCTAAACATCATGGACAGTTTTGCTGGCTTAGCTTCATGGGATTGCATGGAGTTAGGACAGAATGACAACTAGATATCCCTCACCTACAGGGGTATGGTATTCAGCAGAAGTGGGTGATTTTCTCCATCCACAGGATATCAGCATCATCATTCACTGAGGGGTTTCCAATGATGAGTAGTATATGGAAAATACAGGATAAAATATGTCAGTAACCAGTGGAATAAGATGTTAAAGAAGACAGAATTTGATCCTGGGATGTCTTTTTACAGCACCAAAGTTAACTTGCTTTCATGCCTACCTATCTTTCTACGAAGAAAAGTGGACTTTGTCTGCTGACTTTCTGGTAGAATCCGTGTCACTACATAAGCTATTTGGCCCAAAAGAGTCATAGACTCAGAAGCTGAAACCTTCAGTATAAATGCATGAAAACCTCACTTCATCAGGCTTGCAAGGCACTGAACACAGTCTCCAAGCATTAGAGGCAAGGGAATCTTCCAAATACCCTGTTGGGGCTTGCACAGAAAACTCCAGACTTGCGAAGGCTGTCTTTGTCTAAAACAGACTCATATAGACCCAGAGTTTCAGTAAAAGCCACTGCCACCCTCACTCTAGTGTGCCAAAACTCACTTTTATCAGGTGAGCAAGGGGTGGTGCCAGGAGATTTAAACAGCTCCAGAAGTGCAGAACAGGAGCAAGCAAACAGGGCCATGGCAGGGGCAGTTCGCACACCAGGAAGGACACAGCCACACCCCTGCCTGCTGGTGGTGTGCTGGGTGTTAGGTGGGTGTGGCGGTTTGTTTCGGGTTTTTTGTTAGTTTGCGGTTTTTTCCCCGCAACTTGAATAGATCCAGCCATGTTTTACAAATCGTCAAAGCCATTTCTGCTGCTGCTACCAGCCCAGTGTCCTAACCCAAACAGAACCTCCCAAGAAGGATGCAGCTGTCCAGTCAGTGGCTGCAGGGACTGTCTGAGCCTGGTGCTAGTACCAGAAGACAGGGCAAAAGACACCTGTGTGCAGTGTGAGCAGGTGAATGATCTGCTCTGTCTGGTGGCAGAGCTTAAGGAAGAAGTGAAAGGCTAAGGAGTGTTAGGGAGAGTGAAAGAGAAACAGAATGGTGGAGTTACATGAATGAACACAGCATGGATACCAACAAGAGGAGCTGGGAGCCATGGTACAGCAGGAAAGCTATGACGTGGTCGCCATCACAGAAACGTGGGGGGATAACACCCCTGACTGGAATGCTGCAGCGGATGGCTCCACGCTCTTCAGAAGAGACAGGCAAGGTTGGTGAGGTGGAGGGGTGGCTCTGTACATTAGAAAGTCTCTTGAGCTGCTGGAGTGGGTCCAGAGAAGGTTAATAAGGCTGGTGAAGGGTCTGAAACACAAGTCCTGTGAGGAGCAGCTGAGGGAGCTGGGGGTGTTCAGCCTGGAGAAGAGGAGGCTCAGGGGGAACCCTATCAATCTCTACAACTGCCCAAAAAGGGGGTGCAGCCAGGGGGGGACTGATCTTATCTCCCAGGCAACTAGCAACAGGACAAGAGGACACAGGCTGCAGCTGCACTAGGGGAGGTTTAGGTTGGACATTAGGAAGAAGTACTTCACAGAAAGGGTGATTGGGCATTGGAATGCACTGCCCAGGGAGGTGGCGAAGTCATTTTCTCGGAGGGTTTTAAGAAAAGACTGAATGTGGCACTCAGTGCCATGGTCTTGTTGACAAGGTTGTGTTAGGCCATAGGTTGGACTCAATGATCTCAAAGGTCTTTTCTAACCTAGTTGATTCTGTGATTCTGAGATGTGAGTTCTTAAATCACAGACACAATTCCAGTTATTTTATTTGCAATGGAATTAAAAAAAAAAATCACCTGGGAGTCAAGAAAATTGGCTTCTTTCAAAGTCTTATTCTCTTACCTCATTTCAGTTCTGACTATGACCAGGAAGACTTATGCTTTACATCTTTTCCAAAACACTGAAACAAATACATTCTCTCTGTGAGACATTCTTTGAGTCTACTGATTTTTAGAATGCGAGGAAAAAGCTCTATCAGCTTCTCTGACACCTGATAGGCTAATTGAAATTAATATGAGCACAATTAAAATTAACTAATTGGTCTACAACCTGATCTTTAAAGGCATGGCACAGCAGGCAGCCAGGCAGAGCAACACAGTCAGTGTTCCAACAGTGTCAGTCTTAATCAGCATCCAGGCTGTTTAAATCCCTGGAGGATTTACTAGACACCTAGACACTCATTATCCCTTTCCTAAGGAAAATACCACATTCTCAGATCAATAAGAATATTTGATTGAACTATAAATACGCCAAATGGAAAAATCAGCTTCAAAGAATGGTGTCTCCACATCAGTAATATCTTTCCAGAAAGTCATCTTCGTTTCGGCCAGATTTCTTGGTGTGGTTTGAAATGTCAAATTTTCTTCGTATTTGTGTGTTCCCTGCCCATCAGACTGATGTGATACTAATTGCAATGGTTTCTGTCACATTCTCTACCCTTATTTTGTCTAGGACCATGCTTCTCTTGTTTTAAATGGCTGCAGGAAGTAAATGGCATGCTGACCCTCTATAGTGTTGCTCTTCCAGTAATGCATCCATTATTTACTGCCTTAATTTTTAAAACACGATTTCTTTTGTCAGGCCTGTTTTAAATCAACAATGTAGAAAAGAAATTGCAACCCAGTTAAGAGGAAGGCCCATGGGCAGAAGCTCTGCAGTCTCACTGTGCATTTCTCTTCCTTTTCCTGCCAGTTTTACCTGGCAGTGGGAGCTTCTAGCATGGCTGGAATGAGGATTTAGACCTGTCCTTAGCCTCATATCGTTATGCTCCACATTTTTAGCAGTAATGGTCATTATAGGAGTGAACTATGCCTTAAAATATGTCATTTCATCATGACAACACCCTGAACTTACTTAAGCTTTGAAGACTAAAAGAATTTTAAAAATAAATAAATAAGCAATGCATAATGCATTCAAAAGACTGTTTCCCTGCTTAATTCATGTGTTGGGAATAAAACCCAATCAGTATTGTTTAAGTGCCACCCCAGTAAATCAGAGATCATAATTTTATTTTTCTAGATGAGATGTACAATTAAATGAGAGCCCATTATTGGTCATTAGCTCCCCTCATCTGATATCATTCACTGGTTTGCCTTCTTTCAGGGATGTCACAAGGTACATTGACCTGACCATCTTTTCCTTCACCCCCAGCATCCCTGTGCAAACTCTATGTCAGGAAGGAAGAATCCTGTGACAGCAATTGTCAGTGATGGCAGTGGACATCTCATCTGCCACTGAGTGATCAGGAGCTGAGATACGTGAGGTGAGATGCAGATGAAATTAAGATATCAATACCGATGTTTGATTCTGCTGGCCAGGCACAGAGGTATAAAGCTATAGGTTATGCTCAGTCTGCCTGAGGTACCCTCATGGGGCAGGTGTGGCAAGAGACCTGTGAGAGACCTGTCCTCTTTGAGAGTCGTAGAGGAAGACAGGCAGAACAAGACAGGATACTTTAAACTGTAAGAAGTACTTATTGATGGAGAAGGAAATTAAAGTTCTCCTCACAAAACAACATGCAGCAGTTTAACTGAGCCTCAGCCGGTTGCCCAGCATAGGTGTCCAGAGCTCTTTGACATGTTTTTGGCTATTCAAGGAAGCCCTAAGGGGCTAACAAATATGGCTTGAGTTGGCCCTTGGACACCTATTTCCATCTCATAAGGTGGACTGAGCTCCTGCTGCCTCCTGAAGAGTGTGTAGAATGCTCCATTAATTGTATTGATTAGATTGTCATGAGTTTTTGTCTTTATCACTTGTTTTTCAAGTCCTTTCTACATACTCAGTAACATTCACATTCAAGTGTACCTTTTGATCCTCCTCATATTGTTAGAGAAGGTTCATAATTAGACAAAATAAAAATCTCTCCTTTTCTTTGCCCTGCTTAGTCCATACATTATGCACTGGGAGTAAAACCCAGTCAGTATTGTTTAAGTGTCACTGGAGTGAATCAAATAGCATAGTTTTCTTTTTAGAGAATCACTGCACAATTAAATAAGAGACATGTGATTACTTAAAAGTCATATCTGTGTAAAAAGAAGTGATTTAAGGTAAGCCTTATTGCAAATCCTTTGTGCTCATTGCCAGGTAGTTTAGACATTCCACAAAAGCTTGAAATATGGAAAAGTGTTACCTGCAGGAACTGCTCTTTTAAAACATTCCCACGAGCTCCCAATCCTCATTTATCAAAAGCTGGCAACTGAGCAATTGTGGTGGTTGTGCTCATTGCAGTAAAATTACCAGCACACACACACACAGAGGAAGATGCTGGGCGGTGTCAGAGTCTCACCCAGGCCACTTTGGCACTTTTTCTTACGAGTTAAATATTGTTAGCACTTTGACCAAAGCAGCCAGTAAGTAAATAGGAACCTGTGGGAATATTTCCTCTTAAAAGGAAGTCTGGTATAAAACAAGTTAGAGTTTTTGATGTAAACTTGGTTTCTTTGCAAGGTTCCAACAGAGCTCTGTCTTCCAAATAGGCAGAAACAAATGACAGTACACAACTCACTCACAATTTCCAGACCTACTTTTCCTGTGCGTAACATTCCCTAAAGTTCTACCTGCTGTTTTTCCTCAGGGATACACTCACAGCTGTTTCTCTAGTTTTCTGCTGGTTTTCTCCTGTCTTCCTCCCACACACTCAATTTGTCAAACAATTTCTTAGCCTCTGAATTCATACCCAGTGTCAGGAACCCCTCCCTCATTCTCATGTTTGCTTTACTATCACTAGGTGCCACCATTCCTGCAGCAGTGACTTTTCTTACTTTTTATTACCATTACTCAACCTTCCCATGGCTCCCTTCAATTAGCTTCAGTGATGGCTGAAATAGACTTGACAGCTTTAAATATGTTTATATTGGTCTTGTGATGCAGGTGCAAACTCTTTTCAATACAGCAAGATTTAGGAATTTTCTCACTACAAAATTATATGGTTGTTGGTTATACCCATCTTCCCACTCCAGCCACAACATTAATATTCAATGTTATGTTATATCAATTATAATCATGCAATCAATCATAGACATATGCACACACAAATGATATTGCAGAGTAGGATCAAAAATCAGGTGTAGTCACAAAAATATTTTTCACTGATGCATATCCAAGAAACTAAAACTATTTTTTGAAGACAGAAGGAAAGGTGATGATTCATAGGCCAAACCCTGAGGCTTTTACTCTATTTGAGGTAATACTGCTCTAAACTGAAGGAGACAGAAATTTACAGCAGGATTTGTGAATTACTTTGGATATACTGTAACCACTACAAATATACACTTCTGGAATAAATCAGATTTACAATAGTGTTGAAAACATTCATAATTTGAAAAGGTAGGAATAGGAGTTTGACAAAATGACCTTATTTTTAACCTAGTCAGTTTTAGACCTACCCCAGGATATTGCTATGTAATGGTGTCCAAAACTGGATAAGGAAGAACCAGTAGAGAGCAGAGCAGGCTGAAGCTAGAACAGATCCATGGAGTTTAGGCCAATGTAGGATTCTTCTCTCAGGCTTTTCATTTGCACCTAAAATCTTGCTTATTTCAGCAACAAACCACTTCAGAGCACCCTTTCTCAGCCTAGCAGCATGGAGATAAGGAAGGCATCTCTAGTTCTTGCATCTGTTCCACATATCTTCTTCTCAGGCACTATCTCAGGCAGTAAAACTTTCTGCAAACAGAGCTCAGATCACAGGTTTTTGTATATCTAAAGTGAGGAAATTCCACTGGACCTTTACAGCATAATGACATTATGGTAACAAATAGTTTGGATACCTTAGCCATAATATATGGTGGCTTTGTAGCAAACAAGAGGATAGCTATGGTTCAACTTCCAATGACTGGAGTGCACATTTGTGATTAGACAGATGCAGAACTCCACCAACTTCAACTGAAATATGTAATCTCAGCCAAATGTCAGAGAAGTGAAACAGAAATTGTCTTTTAGTGCTAGTGGTCATTTGAGAAAGCTTAGAAGCACGTAAGTGTGGAAATATTAGTCATAATAGATCCCATTTTATGAATAATGGCAAGCCAGGGATCCCCAGGGTATCACTAAATTGCCTTCAGGGGAAGAAAAAACTCCACATACTTAATAATTTTGAAGGCAAAAAGGAGCTATGGGAGAGCACTGGCCACCTATTCTGGTGCTATATTAATCTTGCTTCATTGAACACTTGGCAAGTTAAAAGCATGGAAAGGTCCTATAGAAAAAATCCCCAAAAGAATCACAGAAAATTCCTCACAGATCTATCACAGCCATCAGGAGAAGTGATTTTCAGATCCACCCGTTAGAAAGAATGTTTATAACACTCCCTTTTCTTCAGAGAGCTGCATACTAATTTAGAACTCAACTATGTAGAAAAAAATAATTATTGAGAGAGTGGTGAAAGGCTTTTACAAAGCTAATGAATTACCTTAAATTGGAAGAGAAGGTCAGTAAATTCAAGACTTTCTGAAAGCTCACTTATTTTCCCCTGTTAAAATAGTAGTGACACTTTAATACACTTCGGGCTGTCCCTTTCCTGCAGGCTTCTGAACTGCTGGAGCGGGCATGAAGAATTTGGAGTATTTTTGCTAATTTTTATTATTGCTTGGGATTTGTACAAGGAGGTTTTTGCACTTGACATTTTTCCCAAGACCATTCATTTTCTAAGATCCTCTACAGCATTAAAATATAATAACATTTTTTAGTCATAGCTAGGCACAACTGGTGATAAAAGGATAATTAGTCCTGATTTACATCACAGCTAAAAAAATAAAATTCTTTGCAATAATACCTTTGCAAAAAATGAAAAAAAATCACACACCACTTCTTTATTTACAAAGGAAGATTCAGTGTGCTCTTGCTTTCTGGTTATTTTAGCAGACTCTGCTATTTTACTACATTTCTCATTTCGTAGTACTAATAACAAGACTTTTTAACATATTTTAGAATGTCTTACACTAGGGACTGTGACTTAGTTTTGAAAAAAACATGATGTGGCAGAATTCTGTGGTTACTTTTTCTCATGATTTCCAGATCAAACACACTGACTTTATAAATATTGTACAACTCTCCATGCAAACTCTACTCGGAATCTCAGAGCTCACACTAAGATATCCCTTTCTTGTGTATCTTTGTCATTGGTAATGATTCACGAGAACACTTTGCATCCTCAACAGTAAGTTTTGCCTGAAAAAGGTAAAATGGTACAGAAATTCTTGAGGAAGTGGATTCCTAAGGGGTAAGTCATTTCACATGGCTCTGCACAACAGCCTGGGTGTGGAAATACCTTTTCACACTAACCCAGTGTTAGGCAGGCATAGCACCATGGCAACATGGTTAAAATGCATCCAGACTCAAGCTGAGAAAACCTTCTTTGTCCTGTGTCATGCAAAGGTGTCCACAAACTCAAACATATCCAGTACTACTGAATTACTATGTTGCCCTATTTCTAGGTTCCCTCTGCTTTAGAGAGGGAGATAAAATAAAAGCCTAGAAAAAAACATAGGTAATTCTGGAGAAATGCCAAGTAAGGGGGGGAAAAAAAAATCTAGCACCAGTGAAAAGAGAAGGAGGAATTAACACCTTAAAAGCTTTCCATTACATTAGGGTTTGTCTTTAAGGGCAGCTTGTTAATATTTTGGCAGTCAGGCATTTGTCATTATTTTTAAACACTGAAATGAATAAATTGCACCCAAAAATATGATTGTATTTTAAAATCACAGACATTACAAGGGGCATAGAAGAGATCTGGGGCCAAATATTGTGTAGGGTGGATGAAGCCAATGTGCTCCTAAGTTTGCTCACAGAAATGCAGCCAAAACCAGTTCACACCACCTGGCCTGGGGGCCAGGTTTTACTCCCATGAGAATATGCACTTAGCAGTGTAGATGTAATTTTCAGGTTACAGAGTGTTCAGTCAAGTCAAGCAGATGTGATTAGAGAGGGACCAGGCAATTTAAAGGCAGTTGCTTGATCCTGAGCATTACATGCTTTTAAGGAGATAGTTCACTGTCTGAGAGAAAAACTCCAGTTTGGATGAAAGAATCATCATCAGATAAGTCTTTACTGCTTTTACTCTGTGCTCTGTATGGCACCTTTTGACAAACAAAGATTGCTTTGCTTCCAGGAGATTGTTCCTGTGGCATGCTATTTCCTGCTCTCAGAAGGAAAGGGCCTTTGGATGCTGGTAAACCAAGCTGCAAAGTGTGAAAGTGTCATGTAATGTCACTCAATTTTGGTTTAACAGGTGAAATCTGTCCCTGATGGGTTTAAACTGAAGAGACACTAAAAGAAGTCTAAAGCACAGCTTCTCTTTAAAACCCATCTTCAACCTACACATACTACACATAGATGAATAGGTTAGAGAGACCATTTGCGGCTTCTGGATTACCTTTATGCACAGCTTGGACTACATATTTTTACACAATAGTTCCAGAAAGCAGAGATGAAGGGGAGAAATTCTTTACAGACATTAAAATTCAGTTGAAAGTTTGAGCATGGAAGAGAATAGATAACATGAAGAACACAAACCTTTTTCCCAGCTCTGGCATAGTAGTAAAGTAATAAAGGAGTAAAACAGTCAGGCAGCCCACAGACCATGTCTTTTGACTGCAGCTTGTGGAAAGGAAGAGCATGACCTTAATCAATATTAAGGTAAAATCCATTGCTAACCTACCAGCTATTATGAGCAACCTTTTATTTGACAGATAACTCTGTACCTTCAAAGGTCATCAGTCAGAAGGAAATAACACTGCTAGTGTTGAGGAATACAAGCCACAGTGTGAGCTGCAGATGGAGCTCTGCATGGTGGGAGCCCAAGGCAAGAGGCCATGGATTGCTGACCCTTTGCACAGCAAAGGGCACAGGGACCAGTGGCTCTGGCCAGGTGACTCGACACTCAGAGACATAGCAGGATCCCATGGCTCAGGAGGAAGATTGAGACTTCCACAAGCTTAGACTGTGAGGGGATAAAAGCCCAGAGATTCCTGTGTTCAGGGTCACTTCTTGGAGGCATCAGCTGGAGCTGTTTCTGTGTTACTGCACTGTGAATAAATTGCTCTCTGGAATGGGACATCTGAGACTCTGCTATGGAAAGCCCAGGGTGGAACTGGTGTGGAAACTGGGTCTGACTTTGTGTGAGTGGGGTGTGTGGGGAGCCAAGTGGGGACTCATATGAAGGGGATTTGAACCCAGCAGTGACAGACTCCAGTGGTGGGAGTGTGACTGCCAGAGTGATTTCTGGGTGGTCCCATTTACTGTGGGATGACCTTGAGAGGAATTTGGGGGACCGTATCTGGAGAAACCAGCAATTAACCTCACTAACCTTTGACAGTCCCAGAGCACATGACATTACCCAGTTTACTTCATCCTTTTGTACAGATCAATTTGTATTTCCTAAGAGAAGTCAGACCAATACTGGAAAAATTCAACATTAAGAATGAATTACCTGAGAACCCTTTCTCATATTTTGTTCCTTTCTCGGGGGGTTACAGATACCTGCTGATGCAAATAGTGCATCAGTGCATATTGAAGTTTGAGAAACAGAAATGCAAGTGATGTGATGTGATCAGTCCAATAAAGAACACAGTCTTTGTCACACTTGTCATGTTCCCAGGATGTTATCACAATTTACTGAAACTACCAGAGAGGTAAAATAAAATCTGAGGTTCCTTAGGCTTTGAGGGGCATTGAAATTCAAGAGGAGTAATAAATACAGAAGAGCTGTTCCTAGTGAAGCTTAGGGATTTATCTACGCAGCTTCCATTAATATATATTTGATGGACGCCGAGCAAGTAAATCCCTCTGCACTGTGGTGAACATTACCAAGAGGGTGCTGAAACAAATATTTATGTTTGAATAAGTTTTCCCTCCTCCAGATGCTAACTACTATGTGTATTTTCCCATGCTTTTCCAAGTCCAGCAGTGTCCCTAGTGTCTTCACTTCAAAGGGTCCCTATAGAACTGGGAGAGTCACTTCACTGATGCAATGCTGCTCACTCTGAAGAGGTGGGCAACAACCTTCGTGTGTCTGATGGAGACATTTTGATCAAGCTGAGTGGGGTGATTCAAACTTTTAAAAGGTGCTGTGATCCTTGTGGAATTAATGGATAACAAAATTAGAGGGAGATGAAACTTCAGACAAATAAAAAGAACTCATCTCAGTTTTTCAAGGAATTGCCTTGAATTCCACCTTTATCAGGGCAAAATGTCCAGGCAGTATAAACCACTCTGACTCTATTCAAGTCGAAGTAATGATGCTGATCTGTACTAGTTTTAACAGAGCAGGAAGCAGGGGTTAGGTAACATTGCTGCACTTAAACCTCTGGTACTGTTAGCGTAGAAACATATTATCACACGAGATGATAACATGCTGTGCTTTTATTGGGAAGAGCTCTGGAAGTCAGGGGTAACGGACCCAAATCCGACTTCAACATGGATTCAGAGTGAACACATTCTATACCCCCTCCATTACATGATAGTTGGTTAATCACACATTAATCATTAGCTTAACATTGTTCTATTGGAAAAATCTCCCCCAAGATTATGTTTACCCGAGTATGATTCCCTGTCCCCTTTCCAGGACTGTTTTCACCCAAGCGTGACTCCAAGCCCCCTGTTCCCATAGCGTTTCTGTAGGTGGATACACAAGTAACGGTTCACATGGTTTAACAGAAACAATATAATATGTTCTAAGCAATCACAACTACAAATTCACATCTCCTGTTTCCAAGGCCTACACTAACTAACAATCTCTGAGGCCTGTTCTAACTAACCGATTCCAAAGCCTGCTTTAGCTAAAAAATTTTAGAAACATTTAATCCTTATCCTATCAGTACCAGTGTATAAAGAGTGGAAAAATCAGAAGCCAAAATCAGATCTCCACACAGATCTTCCCAAAGCTTGAGAGCACTCTCAGCACAGCTCATATCATCCATCTCCGCTATTACACACAGAACATAAAGTTTGTCTAGTCAGAATGACAGTCTCTATGACTTCAAGGAGATGGACTTTTGAATTATCTGGGAAAGCCTTTGTACAGCAGCATTAAACTTAAATTTATGGATATGCCACTTAAAATCTGAATGTAGCAAGCTCATTTTTACAAACAGTAAAGGGAATATAATTCCTTTGCATAATTAAACAGCCAGCAGTGTCATTAAGCAAGCTAACTTCCTTTGCTGCTTTATGCTAAGTTGTCCATCTTCAGTCCACTTTAGGGCTTGGACTCTGAAGACAAGCTTCTAAGGTTCATAAATTAATGATTAAAGTAAATTTTCCAGGACCATAGGAATACATTTTTTCAGACATACAAATGTCTGCAGTTATTTTTTTTTGTATCAGTATGGGAAAACAGAAATCCATGCATTCCAGTCCATCAGTTCAGTTTCTGTTAGGAGATGGTATCCCATGTTCCAGAAGGCAAAAGACATCCCAGGCTTGGCAGATGGTTTTTAATATACCTCCAACCTCTGGTGTCTTCTAATCTTGAATAGTGTTTGATTGGCTCAAATCCAAGAGGGAAAAATAAAGCCAAATGTGTTCCAAAATGTTAGCTTTTACAATTTCATATCACTGTATTTTATTATCCCTATATAGTTTCAATTCTTATTGTGACATATATGTGTATTTCTGGCCTCTATGCTATGGTGAAGCTGTGAGTTCAAGCAAACAAATTAAAAGCTGCATGAAGAAATATGTTCTTTCTGCAGTTTTGATTTTGCCATCTCCTTCTGACACTGAATGTGTCCTTAATCTGGAGTTGACAGAAAACCAGAAAGGAAACTCCCAATGTTTGTCCTTTGCACTGTAATTGCAGAAAGAAGCACAAGACAGAGATCCAGTATAAAAAGAATTTCTAAAAATATGCTGTGTTTTATGTGAAAATATTAAAATGTGACGGAGAGAGATTTTGTGAAAAAGGAAGTGGATTGGATTTTGTATCACTTCCTCACAACCCTTCCCAAAAAAACCACCTTTCCTGATATCAGAACAAATAGAGCAAGGACTTCTTGTCCAAGAAAGGCAGCAGAGCCTGGGATGCTCAACACAGGCATAGATGAACAAAATTCCACCTTAAATTCCACTGTGATTCATCCAGAAGTTCTGTAGTGCCAGAGTTTTATTCAAAGTTAAGAGCCATGTTTTTATTCATTCTTGTCCATCGATTACTGATTTGCTCACTGATGTCCTGTCAGGTCCATCTGAGTTTATCTTTGGAAGAAAAAATAGCTGGATAGGTGTCACTGAATTCATAATTTGTCATTCAGGTATCAGAACTGACAGTAGTCCTGGCACTGCACTTTGAGTTTTTCATGGATTTATGTTTAAAGCCTCAAGTGAAGAAAATAAGTTTAGGTGAACAACTGATCCTGCACATTTACATTTGAGAACTGAACTCAGTTGATTTTAGGAGTCACTGATTTCCCGGTATAATCCTATACAAGAGGGTTCTTTCAAATCAGCCATAGTTATATCTGCTGTATTTGGATATTTGACATTTCAATCAAGAATCTCTCCTTGATTACTAGGGCCTGGCATTCATTCTATTTGGCACTGAAAAATTATTTTTCCTTGATATGAAAAACCTCTTGGAAATAGCCTATGACCTCAGTTTTCATGTACCAGTTCCACTGACACTAATTAGGAATTATAGTCTGTGTCCCAGAAGATTCTAATTATCCCAGTGAGGACTTGCTTTTGCTCAGTTCACATGAAAGTTTTCAGAATAGAACCCAAAGCTGCAAAATGTCCTATCAAAGACCATATTAGAGCTGACAATCAAGTCAAAACCAGAGTTCGGGTGTTTCAACTGTTCCCTTCCTTTTGCTAAGCCTTACACAGCATTGGGACCGTCCCCACGGGTATTTCACATGCTGCTCCTGCATTCAGGACTGTGGGCTTTGGCGGAGAACGGCATTAATGGGCAACTTGAGACCTCTTTCATCTCGGTGATGAGGCACTGAGGGGGAGAGGTTTGGGGAAACAGGTGCTGAGAGAAACTGCCTCCACTTCTAGAACACGATTCACAAAAGCTCTTACCCTTAGTGCAACAAATCCCATTGAAAGCAGTGTCAACATCAGTGTGAGCAGTGAGGTCAGTGCTAAAGCACCTACCCGTCTTTCAGGAAAGATGCCCTCATTTAAGTGTATCACTTCATTATTCCTGGTTGTTTGCTTGAAAGCCTCTGCAACCCAATTCTGTGTTTGCATTAAGCTGTAGCTTTAAATTGAGGAGAAAAATTGTTCATTTTTCTTCATAAGAAAGCAATAATCTCCCCAGCATTAGGCAGTATAAAGGAAGAATTGTATAAACTGCAGCTGGCCAAGGTCAGCATTAACTTAAGTACTGGAGCTGATTGTTGGCATTTGCTTTTATCCACAGAAAGAGGAGCGGTTTTAGGGTCTTTTGGAGTTCCTGTATAAATCCATCGTTACACTCTTTAAAAGCAAACAGTCAGGACTACATTTGTAGTGCATCTCTAAATACATTTTCTCAGTTTGGCGATTCCTCTGCTCACATTACCACTGATGAAATTTCAGGGTAAGGGAGGACGAAAATGGTTACAATTTTTATCCTGCCAATTTTAAAATGAAAATTTGTCTCCATTTTGCAGCCAGCTCAAATTTGACATTCCAGGGAGCTCAATCCAGATTAAAGCCAAGACAAATACTCCTTTTCTGCCTGTAAGAGCTTGGCTGGAGCCTCTCTGGTAACTTTCCCTGCAGACAGAAAGTTCAGCCACTGAACCTGTGAGCCTCACCTGTCTGTTAGCTGAGCCTAATAAAAGTATGAACAGTATAACCAGAAGTCACATAAATAGAAGAAGATTCTAAAGATTAGATAGGTATTGATTATTTGGTATTTTAGGGTAGGACTCTAAACAACAGATTTGTTTGAAATTTTTTATTTCTATTTTACATATTTTGAGAGCACTAGTCATACAAATATATCTTGAAAGGTGTAAAACACAAAATAAAAAGCACATATTTTGTTGTAAAGATATCTTGACCAAGTGCTCCTGGACAGATTTTTGACAATCGTTTTCTATCTCCCACCTCCTTTTTCTTGCCAACATCACATATAGCATTCTCTTATTTACATTTCTAAGCATAAATATGGAGATAGATTATAACCTATATACTTGCACATGTAGATTTCAGAAATATTAGCAAAAATTAAAAATCAAATTGTAATACATTAATTGCTCATTGCTTCTCTTTTTTTTCTTTTTTCTCAAAGAAGTTTGACATATTGAAATGAAAAAGAAAGATTTCAATATTTTTAAAAATCCCTCTAGTATACTAATTTGCAAGATATTCTGTGAAAGCAATAGAGAAAATTCTCTGAAAATTCTTTTTTGCGATGAGAAAGATAACACACCTGTCAAAATTATGATAATTCTGCATTTATTCTTGTACTTTTGACCTTAGAATAGATACAGTGATATTCTATTTTGTCATTTTCTGAAGAAAGAAACCTCCTTGCCTTCATTTTTGACAGAAATCTTCCCATGGTTTTGGACTGATAAAGACAAATGTAGAAGAGAAATAGGATTTATTCTAGCTAGATGAACAGATTTGACACCCATGTCAAACATTATTGCAACCTATATGCTTCAGACATAGACTGTAAATTAAATGCTGTACAGACTCAAGACAAGCATTACAAAAACGTTTCTCAGCTCACATACTTCTTACTATACGTTCTTCATGATTCAGTAATGAACAACATGCTGAGACACCATTTGAAGCACTGCAATGATGCACCAAGTGCACAACCCAAAAATTAATATATTTATAAGCTGAAATTTGCTGCAACCATATGAACCTTTCAAAATCAGGTTCTGCATGAGGGGAGGGGAGGGGAGGGGAGGCTTGCAGGGTGAAACAAATTCACAAGCCAGACTACAGATCTGCTTGCTCTGTCTCTCTCTCTCTCTCCCTCAGCATGCAGCAAACACATTCCCATATCACCTTCTTAAAGCCCTGAGATTATTGGATTTTTACAAATATAAATCTATGGCTTTATGTGCCCTCACCTTACTGCAGCAAGAAATTTAAAAAGGAGGCCCTTCTGCTTGGTGTTCTTGAGGTATTTAGCTATTTCAGTGTTGTTTTCCAAACAATTTTCCCCAGGGAGATAACAAAGAGATACAAAGTTTTGGGTCAGCTCCTTGACACCAGCAAATGTTTTCCCACACTTAGTCTCCACTGCAGATTTCTTGTGGTTTTCTCTCTCTGGAGTCCTTCCCAAAGAGAAATGCTCCATTGGCCAAAGTATGAAATTTTAGGGTCCACTGGGATTGTACAGCTGACACTTCTTTGAGGAGGATTCAGGATATGGCAGGACTCCTCTCCCCAGAGAAGTGCCCCATCAGCACTGAAGACAAATGACACAGCTCTGTAGAACTTCATATGGTGCAAGTTCCTGAGTCCAAGTTCAGCCTCGGGCAGTACCTGCTGCTGGGCTCAGCCTGGGAGTGCCAGGAAGAGGAACCACACATTTCACTGACCACCAGGCCCTCAAGTCAGTAACAACCATATTAAGAATGGAACATTTGAGGCCCAACAGAGCAAAGCAAGAGGGTGAATGCAAACACTGTGAAGAAGGCTGCATGACATGGCAAGACAGAGCTTTTGGAATCCCATCTCAGCTCTATTCCAGCTTTACCATTAAGCCATGCCTCAGTTTTCCCACCTGTAAAAGCAGGGATATAATCTCACTGCTCGCCTCTCAGGATGCAACTCACTGTCTGAGCCATTACAGAGAGTTTATAATGCGATATTATAAAGAGTAGATGCTCCTTTCCCCCCATATTTACACACAGAAACAGGAATTCTGTTCAAATTTTTCAGAAGAGCGGATGCTTACCAGTCTGGTGTTGATAAAATATGGCCTGCTAGCTTAGCAAAACCACAGGAACAAAATGAAAAATCTGCTCATTTCGTTTCCTGAGAACAAACACACAAAATGAATGTCACACATTTCAATAACAATTGGCGTCTATGTAGTTCACAGAAAAACTTCTTGTCCAAGGAGACAACAGATTTTATTATACAAATTAGGAATAGCAATCGCCTGCCAAGACAAAGGAGCGTTCATCAGAACACAACACATGAAAAAGGAAGAAAGGAATTCTGATTTAACCTGCAGAATACTAAAATTATTTCTGGTCGACTTGTTGAGAACTTAAGCCAAAATCCCCTCTGCCTGCCTGGATTAAGGAGTACATGGGATAAGATCCCCCATCAGCTCTGCAGTGACAGTGCTGGGGAAGCCATGCCCACCTGTACTGGGAAGGAGTGGGCACCACACCTCAGCAGCAGCAGCCCCTTGGCCGCCCACACTTGCCAGAACTGCCCCGGTCCTGTTTTCCTGGGATTCCTCTAACCCATCAATAAAAACTGTTTGCTGTCCAATCTATCATTTTTTCTTATTATCAGTACTGGAGAAAGAAAAGCTCCATTTATCTGCAGGGAGGTGACTAGCAGCAGGAGAAGCTGCCCTGCATGGGACCTTGACTCCAGAGAAAAGAAATAAGTTGGGCATGAGGTCAACAGAGAGGAAACTTGCTAAATCTTCTTCCGTGCTAAATCCCTCATCAGCTCAATCTTCTATCAAGCCTGCTTCATCTAAACATTGCCTGGTCCTCTGTGCTTGACTGGGAAGGGCAATTCCTTAAAGGAACTGGAGTGAATGGAAGATAGGAAGCACAGGATGTGCACGTGATGGCATGGGGAAATACTGGGGATGCTGTAAGAGAGCCTGCCCTGCTGCAGCATCATGGGCTGTTTAACTTGACTTGTCTCATCCCTGTACCTAAATCAGCAACGCCTGAAAACAAAAAAGGGCTTAATGAGTATATTTGGCCCAAATATCTCCATCATCTCCTCCCTGCTCCCCAAGTACATGGACAAAATAATGTTCACACTGAGTCTTTGCTGACATATGCTTTTACAGGTCTGAACGCTCAGCACCATCCAGGTCCAAAGACAGGTAAAAGGTAGTTAAAATTCTACTTTGCCACGCTCTACTGCAAATCTAAAGTAGAGCCATTTGTCTAGTTCAGCTTAAATAATGCACATTTTTTACATTAAAATATAACCAGCTCTGTTTTGAGTAATAGAAGCATTCATTAGGCTGGTTTGGCTTTCAGGTGTTTTTTCTGCTACCTTGTCCAACCCTGATCCATCAATACCAGCTGAAAATTGTGTTTGGGAACTTAGCTCCCCCAGTGTAAGTAGATCCTTTTTTACAGATCTTTCAGCTCCTGTCCACACACCATCCAGCTCCCGTCACAGGTCCTGAGTGGGTACGTATAGAGTAACAGAATAAAGGTAATAGTGTCACCACAGCACACACAGTTCTGGTTTTAAAGGCAAGAGCAAATTTTCCACTTACTTCTTTGCAGGAAATAGGTGGGGAGCAAGAGTGGGTGCTAAAGAGCCAGCATGAAATCCCCTTCTCCCTGGCATTTATAGAAAAATGCTACTTTTTAAATACAACATGTTTTCACCATCTTGCAGCCTTTGCCTCCAAATGAAGCTCCTCTTGTCATTGAGGTATGCCATTTTTCTCCCTTTTCCTAAAAGGCTTGATATCTTAAAAAAAAGTTTAGCCCATCATTTTGGTGAAACACATTTGGAAGGAATTTCCTTCTGTTTCTTAACACTGAGCAACAGAGCCTATGAAATGCTGATAGCACATTTTCCTGGGGTTTCAGGGAATGAGTCACAGCAGACAAATGCCAGATCAAATACAGCAAGTGATCAGGGAGCTGGCACTGGTGGGCCTAAGAAAACAGCATTTCCTTTGACAGTCTCGCTGTACCTATCTACTGCAATAATTTTCAGGGTGCTATTCAGCAAGTGGATGGACTGTCCTACAACATATTCCCGCTTCAAAGACACACAAATGAGCATGAAATAGATAGCTGTGCATTGGGAGAGCCATTCTGGGATCACAGCACTGAGCTCTCTGGCTCAAGGCCATGCTGTGGCTTAAGCACCAAGTGCTCCCCTGGCCTCAGTGGGGACCAGTGGGAGTCAGTGCCTCGGAATGTTGGGCCTCAAGGACTCATCTTTTAAATACCATTTTAAAAGGCATTTAGGTGCCTAACTATATTCTGCAGATTTAATTACTGCATAAATCACATCTGTGCAGTAACCTCAGAGTGATGGGATCAGAAAGAAGGTCTCTCAGCTCCAAAACTGAAAGAAGCCTTTTACTTCTCTGTTTTGCTTGCAGTTGCTGGGAGGGGTGAGACATGAACTCTCAGAAACAGTATTCACTTGGTGCCCAGCTCTGCCATCCACACAGAAAGGTCATGCTGAGGTTTAGGGAAGAAACTTAATGACTCTGTCCCTATGTCCCCATCTGCAAAAATTGGTTGTTTCAAGGTTGCACCATCCCTTCTGCTGGAAAAGGTCCGTTAAGTGTGTGTGCGGCTCTGAACACAGAAAGTGATGATGAAGAGAAAGCCACATAGCTTTTTGGTAGAAATTTGTTTTCCACTGGTTTTTTGATTGAAGTTTTGAGGTTTTTCTGTACTCGGAACAGAATTAATTTTTGTATTTTATTTTGCCAATTCTGCACATCTCGAGTGTGCTGGCCACTCTTGGCTAAACACTACTTGAGGAGAAGAGGACAAAGTGGGAAGTTGGGTGTGCTTTCCTCTCAATAACTGAAAGAGGAGTATAACTCAAAAAAGATCTGCACAAGGCAATGAAGTCTTTTTTCCCAAACTTCTCCATCAGCCGTTCTGAAGTCTGACAATTTTTGCTTTTTCCTTCTGGTCAATAATTATGGAACTTTCATGTGTTTTGGTTCATATTTATCATCTGAAATAAGGATCGAATATAAATATAAAAATAATTCTGTTCTAATAAAAAGAGTCTAGAAATAATTATTTTTATCTTTAAATTACCTGCATTACAGTTACCTCAAGGTCCCTTGCAAAGGTGTAGTAATTATTAGCTTAATTATTAACATCTCTCAGCAAGCTAATTAGTTGGGCACCAAATTAAAACCACTTTTGCCTGAGGTCTAAAGGGGCTAAACCAGAAGATTATTTTCATATTTCAAGTTAAATATTCAAGATGGCAGAATTTCTGTCTCTGGGAACCATGAGCTATTTCATGGTTGAAAATGAAATTAGAAAAGGGAAAAAAACATCAAACAAAGATGACAAAAACCGGCCCGTACCCTAACTTCAGGCATTGCTAAAAGATGGATGTACGACCTTCCCTCTCGATGATGATGGCAATGCTTGTTTAACAAGCTGGAGCCTGATTTTTCCACTTATAAGCCCCGCCAGCACAACCTGTTGTGTCACTGTCTGAATGGAGAAATCATCACTAGAGGGGACCAATCATCCAGATTTCTTATAATTGGACCTTTACTGGAGACATACTGACCCTATGACTCCCTCTGCAGCAGAGGACACAATATCCTACAGGATGAAACTGCTGGGGAGTCATTCTATAACCATCAGCAGGGATTAGATGGGCTGGGCTGTGGTGGAGCAGCCTTTGGAGTTTGTGGGCTGCTTGCCCTGAGTAGGAAGGTGCTCTCACAGCAAACAGCCTGTGTCCTGTGCAAAAGAGACCACAAGTAACTCCCCAGACCAGCCAAGCCCTCTGCACAGCGAGGGACAGAAGTGCCCCTGTTTCCAGGTCCCACCTCCTGCTCTTCAGCAGTGGTGTCTCCCACACCAGGACCCCAAATGCCACACACTGCCCTACTCACTCTGTCTGGGCCTTCAGCCATGTCCTGCATGAGGGTTCAAAGCTGCAGTGCAGCAAGATTGTCACCCACCCTCCCTATTGCCATGGGGCCAGTGAAACAGCCACAACCCACACATATCCAGCAGGACCAGCTCATCCCTGTGTCCTCACTGAAAAATACAATATAAGGAGACTTGCTCACTGATTCTGGAAGAACTCTGTTGTGATTGCAGGAATAGCCTTGGGAAAAGCAAAGAGGCAAAGGGTCTTATCAGACAAAACCTTTCATGTTACCCCTTTTGTTAAAGGAAATTGATCTGCTTACCCGTAGCTCTGGTATTCTCATTTTGTTAAAATGAGGAAAGCTCATGTTATTTGATTCTTATTTTACATACCTGCCTGAGCAGCTCAGAAAGACTCTGCCTCATCACCACAGCGGCCAGCCTTGAGGGGTGGTGACAGTCCTGCAATAGCAGGGGACTTCACAGGGCAAGCTGGGCCATGTAGCCTCATCCATCACTATCTCAGGTACCAGTAACAGCCGTCTGTCTCAGAAAGGGATCTGGCACCATCCCTCAAACCTGATGTCACAACCACTGCTCTGTACACACTCAGTGGGAGGCTGACAGAGAACTCTCTCACGTTTATCGAGCACAAAAGTCTTTTCAAGGCTGCTGTTTTCCTTGTTGTGCTACAAAAGATAACAGCTTCATACAAAAATAAACAGGTTTTCAAACTCTTCCTGGTTGCTAACATTGTGCTTGCGTAATATACCTGAGGTCTGATGCAAACCAGCTTTTTAGCAAACAGACACACTCTGCTCATGCCTTCCCCTGATACAAATGCTTTTTCATGGAAAAAGCTAAACTGGTTTTCTTCTTTTTAACAACTTATAACTGAGTTTGAAAATGAACCTCTAATCAAAAGCTAAACCATCCAAATATTTAGTTGAAATACAGCTGAAGATGATGGAAATGAATCAAAAACTACAAATGGGTTTAAGGAAAGAACCTGATAGTTTTATAAAAAAACACACACTAAGGTAATAGGACCTGCATGAAGTATAAATTGAAGCAACCAGAGAGTATTCCCCCCATTTTCCTCTCCAGTGTCAAATGTGGACAGACAAAAAATTTTGGGGCCAAGGAATGAGAAAATGAGGGGATTTGCACAGCAGCTCCCCATCCCTCTACCCTCCTGCAGTCCTGAGCCCCACATGCCCACTCCCTGCACGGTGCTCAAGCTCCCAGCACAGCTCCTGCTGGGTACTTGGACCCCAAAGCTGCGCTGGGAGAATGGGAGGGAGGAGTGGTTCAGCTGCAGTTCGTGGTGAGGCTGCTCTCGCCCATGTTGGGACAAGATGGGTGGTTTGTTAAGGGGTAGTTTCTTCTCCCTTTGAGGCTCTAACCACGTACCAGGGTATCAGGGCTTGAAAAGCCATGAGTTCACTATGGTGAGATACACTGAGGATGATTAATCAGAATGATCAAAGCAAAGTAGTAGAAAAATGCCCACACTAAACCTAAGGATGCAGGAGTCTGTGCACAGACCAAATCTCTGGCCTCTTTTAATCCAGAGAGTTCTTTCTGTTCAAAACAGTCTTGCAGTCTGTCCCCAAGGTGTCTCACAGCCTGATTATTGCCCATTCAAACTGAAAAGACTGACTGAGGACTCTGGGTATTCAGTTTCACTTGCAGCATGATAATGCTTTATCCACAGAGATCACCTATTCTGTTTCCAACTGTCTTGAAGAATTACAATGGTATTCAAGCTGGTCTGTGCAAGACTGCAATTGTTATGAATTTATAATTTTTTTTTTAACTGAAGCAGGATTAGTCCCTGAGTTCTCAAAGAGACAAAACATAATTATGATCAGATATAACAAATGTCCAGATAAAATTCTGAATAAAATTTGGGCTATCAGTTGGTCAATTAATGTTCCTTATAAATAAAGTTCATAAATAAAAGGCAGCTAAGTTCACCTTTAATCAAAAATGAAAATAACAGAAAGAAAATGGTGTGGCTTCTTACGTACAGCTTTTACTGACAGCACATAAGCATTTTTCCCATATTGCTTTAAAGGAGAAACAAAGTACATCTTATATGGAAGGAAAGATAATTTTTTAATTGGATTTGTGACATGCAAGGGAAACTATCATAAGATTAACAAGTTTGGGGAACATAAATGGCATCTGAAAGGCTTCAGGATCCTTTGTGATCTAACAGTGGTGACCAAATCAAACCATATGAAGAGAGAAATTGCACACAGCTCACAAGCATTATGCCCACAACAGGGTGTTTGGATTCTTCTTGAGCTATGGGTGTTTTATCAAGACCATCTGGACATTGCCAAATTGGTTCTGAATAGAAATATATACCTATAAAGGAGAGACTTATAAATAGCAATTTGCTTCCTGTCCAAGGCTGCATGTCAGGGCTCCCTTGTTTGCTGCACACCTGTTGCAGAGTGTACAGTTCAAGAGTTAGCCAGGCTGCATCTGCACACCCAGGAAAATAAGGGTTAGTTGATTAGGTGTGGGGACCAGAGCTGGGAGCGGCATGGAGTGGAAGAGCAGTGACCCGAGGGTTTTGCTTTGGGAGCAGAGGGAAGGGCTGTGGATAGTGTTATCTGAGAGCTGGGGAGGACGGAGGGCAGAAGGCCAACATTGCCCAGCTTCCTCACACATCTGCTGCTTCTCAGTCACATGCACATTTTTATAGGTGGCAAGATGAGGCAATAGCACTTGGTCATTCCTAAAACCCCAGAGGATTAGCAGTGTAAGAGGAATTTAATCTCCCAACATGTCTGAGTAACATTTCGGTTTACGCCATTTGAAGGGTTCTTAATGCTGTTGGCAGCCCAGCACCAGTGAGAGGCCCCCAGTGAGCTTCCCAGATGGGAAGTGTCTCTGGTATACCAGAGGGATTAACTTTGGCTCCAAAGACATTGCAAGCTAATGGACAGGAAGGTCATGCAGCAGAGCATTGACTGGCACAAAAACTGGTTGCTCAGCCCTAGAGCAGTCCCTACGTGACTACCCATTTCTCTCATAAATAGTCACACCTGTGCTTGAGCAGGACGTCTCTTCAATAATTTGAACAGTATTGGTCTCCACCATTCACACCGGTTTAGGAAGAGCAGAGCATTAAATCTCAATCATCTTCTTTATCCAGAAATAATGGACATTGATAAAGCTTTGCTAGTTAAATATCTTTGATCTGTCTGTGACATCTGCCTTCTATTTCATAAGCCTTAGGTATGCAAGCAGACCAACAAGTAATGTTATGTATTTGTGTCTATGTGGACATTCATGCACAGACAGCCATGCACACCCTAAAGCTCCTCTGTCTTGCAGTGTCTAACGGGCAAGAAAAAGCACCTGACTCCTGTATCTGGCACACTGCTTATTGGGTCCAGAGCCAAAATCAATGAGGAAACACTTCATTGCTGTTACTGGTCATTGAGTTATCAAATCTGAATTCACACAGCCAGGCACTCTTTCTCACTAAGTGCAAAGCCCAAGTGAGTGGATACTAGGCAGAATTTGCTTTCCTCGAGCGTCCTATGGGCCCATTTCATGCTCTGGACCAGAGCTCCTATGGCACTTTTGGATCACTTTGCCTGTTACTATGTGACAGTGTACTGAACAACCACAGGGTAAAGATTGTAAGACAGCTGTTGAGTGGATTGAAAAACTATCTTAATTTCCAGGTGAATAAGGGGATTTCTGCTCGGATCATATCTCGCTCCCATTTTTTTTCTGTTGAGTTTAATCTGTAGGAGTCAGTGGAAATAGGAAATTTTCAGCAAAGCAATTTGAAGTCTCTCACAAAGTGATGGAGGAAAGGAGAAGCATTAAGTTTCTTTCTCCTGACTTAAGGTCTAAAGCTGTGCCAACTGAAGTTAATAACTATTCCACTTATTTCAGAAGCAGAAACATCCTCGTGCATTTAAATCACTAAAAACCTGAAGTATCAAGCATATTTGCACCATGTAGACCATTCTAGCAGCATAACAGACTCTGTCAGGTGGGTAGAAGTGTAATTCATTCTGTTTGCATGCGCAAATGACTCTTCATCATCAGAGATATATAACATTTAGCAGAAACCCAAACTATCCAAAAAAAAAAGGCTGCGTCTCTGAATACTTGAGAGTAGGAAGAGAATAAAAAGGATGACAAAGTAAACTCCTTAGCCACGATTTTAATAAATATTGCACAAATTAATTAGAAATTCCAGGTACTTGTACAAGGAAAATATTGTTCCCCCTTGATTAAACATACATTACTGCTGGAGGTGTCTGAGGGGTCTTCCTGTCATTGCACTGGAATTCAGTGTTTGATCTTCCTATCTGAGCTTAAACTCACATGCTGGAATTCCTTGTCTTTTCAGTTTATAAGTGTGTCTCCTCCTTTTTAAAGAAAAGGTCAGTGCTCTTAAGTAATGTCATTAAGAAATCAAACCTCATTTTTTTTCAGATTGTGCAACTGAGCAATTGAAAGGCATAACCTCCATTTACCTCACTTCCACATTTTGAATATGATGGAAAAATTGTGACTGCAGATAATCACAGGCCATGAAGAGTAATTTCTAGTAGTCTGTCTCCAGGATTGTTCCCTACAGCATATTTTCCAACTTTGTTTCTGATCATATTAAATTACTCATTTAATAAGCTAACTGTTCCTTCATATCCTAGGGGAGACTATTTTGCAGTGCAAGATGTTCGTGTTATAAGGGTCTCTCTGTTGAACTTACCTTATTATTCCTAGTTATATATTCTAATATCAGTCTACCTGACTACCTCTTCACCACCCTGCAGTCTGTTTCTTTATGTGTCTGCCAATACAATAACTGATTTTGCACCAAAGAACTTGAATTGTTATTAGTTTTTCCACCTCTCTAACTATTTCATCCAGGAAGTGTTATTTATTGTCATGTACAGCACCAGCTTATTCTCATGATAAAAACATGACTGGTTTTTTTTTTTTTAACTACATGAAGGCAATACTGCCTGCAAAATCAATGTCAGTTTAATATATTGTGCTGCTTTGTGACTAGCAGGTGGCTCCTTCTCTTTAACAAGCAAGACAGCTTTTCCTCCAGTCACGAAATTAGGAAATTTTTGTCACCAATATGTAATATTCAAATTGAGCAATGATTCTGAGAGAGAGAGGGAGGGCTGCTTCAGTTAAGCTTTATAGCTCTTTTTTCAGCTCAGATTTGTAGTCAAAAGCCAAGATTGAGCACAAACGTTTTTAGTTTTGATGCAATGACTTTTTGGAGCATAGGTGCCATGGAGAATTTAAAATGGGATAAGACTTTAGAGTGCAGTTTGGGGTTAATTGTTGTTAGTTACACCTTTAGCCTGGGGTTGATTGAAGATCCCCAAAATCTGACCATAATGTTCCCTTTATGATTACGCTGATGTTCCCTTTCATGAGCAGAGCCACATTTGGACCTAGAGTATAAACTACATTGAGCTATGCCACGTTCCAGCTGCTTCACACATCCTTAACTCATGCTTTATGTGAGTTTATATGATGCTGAGGGCATTATTTTAGCAATGGCCAGTTGCCTTTTGCTAGCATGACCATATCCAAGTGAAAAATTGTCTCCTCCTGGGAAATATCTCAGGATGTTTCTGTTTAGTTCAGCAAATAGCGTCAAAATGTATAGGAGCTGAATTTCTGTTCACTTCAGTAATGTGATATTCTACTGCTGACAGCCTCCCTGGATGGCTTGTAGTCAACTTTCCAATCCAATAAACCCACAATATGGGCATAAAAATGAAGCAGAGTCAGATAACCATAAATGAGAGAGCTCTGCCAAGGAAACTGATAAAGCGCTGTGCAGGACCTAACAGTATAAAACAGAGAGGCCAAAGAGAAATTAAATAGGCCTAGGATACAGAAATTTTCCTAATCAATACCTCTACACTCCCCCTCCCTGAAAGCACTATTTGCCTCTTTTTAGTTCCTCCAAGCTTAGAAAAATCTGGAATATGAGGGAAAACTTTTCTGTGAAATGTAATGTTTCTAATTCCGTCATCTGATTCATCTGAAATTGTACCCATTGTTTGAATCATTCCAGGGCAGATTTGGAGGGCAGAACTCTGTCATCATACAAATGGTTGAAAATGTTCGTGACATCCAGCAAAATATTTCCTCTCTCTTTATGAGTGCTGGCCCCACCTATGTTTCCTTGTGCTGCCAGATGTAATTCCTATTTTGCTGAAGTGCTGGAAGGGCTGACTGGTGCCCAAGATTTACACAAGTCTCTGCCTGAACAGAAAGTGCTTATAGCACAGGTACCTCCACCAAAAGCAGTACACATAAAGCCCACAGGTGAGTGGAGAGAAAGGCTACTGCCCTCATCAGAGAATGGAAATAAGAAAAAAACGGAGTAACTTACAAGAAAAATTAGCTCATATTTTCTTCTTAGAACAGGTTCTGTATTTGAGATCTCCTGAGATACCACTGCTGTGCACTGATGATATATATCATGCAGATAAACTACAGCAATGGAATTATTTTTTTTTTTCCAATTGAATTATTTGCCTGGGCTGAAAAGAAATATGTTGCTTTCTGACAAATACTGATTAGCACAAATCCATGAAGACTTGATAAACCAGCACTGAAATGGCTATTGTTTGACAAAGTAACACTCTGAAAGCACGAAAGTGTGGCACAAACACAAAAAACCCCACCACTTTTTGAAACCAGAAATGCCATGTTTCTTCAAAGAATGTCACCCAGTCTGATTTCAGCTGATAGAAATCACTACTATGCTGCCAACAGCAAATGGAAACAATCTCAGCTACTACATTTCTACAGGACTGTGCCCCTACTTCACACCCCATTGGATTACATGTAGTGAAAAGGCTGGTATTGCTTTACCTTGAATTTTAATATACCTTGAGAGCTGGCTTTAAAGATCAGCTAGAATGTGATTGCCCTGTTGTGACTCTATAATCTCACACACAAATTCACAAGTATGATGAGACCCAGATCCCTCCCCTCCACACACACAGACATTCTATTTATTTATTGTGCAAGCCACATTCACATGAAAATTAGGACTGCAGTAAAGCTAAACACAGTGACAAGCTGTGCTGTAAAAGTTGCTATGAAGAGTCTTTACATAAAAAGAAGTTGTTTTAAGATCCAGGTTCCTTCCTGAACTGTAGAGGCAGTCAGATATCTTTTCAGATGCATAGAGAGTTGGGCATTGAGTTTATAATGGCCACATTATATGAATTTAAGTTTCCATCAGGTTTAGGGATTGTCCTTTATCAGCCATAGCTCGCTCCATCCACTTTAGACTTCCCATAAAACACCTTCTGAGGAAACCACCACGCAACAATCAAAATGTATCTCTTCAGAAAGAGAAATGGTAAATTAGAACAGTAAAATCCTTCACGTAATACTTAGATTAAATGTTTTCATCTCTCTCGGTAGATCTTTCCAACTCCATGCCTGCTGGTCAGGAGTTAAACAAAAACAAAAGAAACCCACACTCTCCCATGCAGTCTCTGCTGCAAACCTACCTCATCTCCTACAAAGACATAATAAAGATAGACTCCTTTTTGTCTTAACGTGAAACCTGTTCCCTTTAAGTCAAATTCTTCAGAAAGGTTCTGAGTGAAAGTATAAATTGATGTCAAGTTTAGATGTTCTTAGAGTCTTTAAATTTGGAAAGTTCAGAGATCAGCCATAAGGAGCAGCAGAGAAGCAGCGCATGTTCCCCAGCCAACACAGCACTTCTGTGCCCCATTCTGACCTTGCATAGTGCAAACAGGAGCAGCTCCAGGAGTCCAGTGGAAGGACTCTGACAGCATAAAACACTCTCAAAGAGTTTAATATGCCATCATTTTCACGATCATTTGCATTACAGATAAGAAACCACAGCAAAGTGGGGGAGTACAGGCCTGAAACAAGACAAATGCCATCAAAACACTCCAGCCTCACAACACCTTCAGGTACCTCAAGTGTTTGATGGATCTGAAGACCTCGTACCTTGGTATCCACTATTAGCAAGTGACATCATTAACACATTTCATTCGCGGAGGTGTTAACTTTATTTGGGTTTTTTGTTGTTCTACTCACATTTAGTCAAATAAGAGTTAGAATATGTCGATAATGTTCAGTTCCCTAGACTCTGATACATATTTTTCTTTGGCAAATAGCTGATGTCCACAGTGAACTGAGTGCTGTATAAAAGCCATATGAAGGTCAGCCTGCTTTGAAGAACTTGCACTCCGAGGACTCGAGAGGTAAAAAGGGGACAAGGGTAACAGTAAGTAAGCAACAAACCACTGTGGTCTAAAACATGCAACTAACCAGGCACAGATAACACAAACTGTTAGAAACACAATGGACTTGCTGGGACTGAAAGGGGACATATTTTTGTACTGATAGGTGCTTCACACCAATTTCAATTCACCTGTCTTTGGCACAGTATATCATCAAAGCCAAGAGCTTCACAGCAATCAAAAAGATCCAAGATTTTATACAAGTATCAAAAATGAGCAGAATTATAGTAGCAAACCCTAAAAAAAAAAAGAAAAAAAAAAAAAGAGGAAAAGAAAGAAAAGGCAGACCTGCAAACCTTCTTGCCTCCAGGCATAAATGAATTTTCCACCCATGGAAGCTGGGAGAAAATTTCTCAAAGGTTAATTTTCAAATTGCCACTAGCTGTGAAACTTCTTGTCTGCTCTTTTGAAGCAGCTGGTGCTGTCTGCTGCCAGCTGCAGAAGACTGGCCTTCATCAACCTTGGGTCAGACCTGCTCTGGCGATTCTCCTTGTCCTATATATATCAAAGTGGAAAAAAGAGTCTGCTGTCACACAAGAAACCATGGACAAATAGGTTTTGAAAGACAAGGTTATCCTTTTCTCCTTCCTTGTTGAAGGCTTGGAAATAGAGCTGCTGATATCTGGGATTTTCAAACATCCCAAATGTTTAGAAAGTAATGTATGACACTGAGAAGTCTTATAAAAAAAGTTCTATTAATCTTGTACATAACAGCACAACAAGGGGATTTTTAATAAAAAAATATGAGTGCAATGAACAGAATTTGAAATTGCCTTAAAATCTCATCTCCATTTCAACGATTAATCAATTTCAACAGCCACTTATTGCTTAATACACAGCACATCAACAGAGATTATTGCTGAAACAACAATTCCTCTTAGTCAATCCTAGCAGGGGCTGAAATTTTCCAGAGCAAAACAAATTATTCACACTGACGGGCCAATGATTGTCTGCAGAGAAGGAAAGGTAATAGAATACTTTCCAAAGACAAACATAACACACATTTTGGACCACTAAATAAGTCAAATGTGTTATGCTTTTTCAACTTTACAAAAGACCAATGCAGCAGTTTCTAAATGCACTGTGACTTGCTAACTCTCCCAAAACAGAGAATAATTTTATTAAACAAGTAACAGAACAGATATTATTTCCCTAGCTATAAGAATTGTGGTTCTAATGCTCATAAATACACTTCTAAAATCTCTAGCTGAAATCCTTACCTCATTACCCACAGCTACTTTCTTTACAGGACTCTTTCATTCTGAATATGCATTTTTAAACCCCAGATCTGCATCATTTGGTGGAAATTGGGATAGTTCCTCTGATTTCAATAGAGCTATGCCAACCAACACTGCCTATAAATCCAGCCAGAAAAGAAAAAAACCCAAAAGAGATGAGACATAACCACTGTTGTAAGCATTCAGAACAAAGTTTAAACAACACTTCATGTTAGGAAAAGAAAAAATGCAGAAGGAAGGATCCGGATACAAAGCTGATTTTTCTCAGTCAGGCCTTATTTTATACAGTGGCAAACAGACAGCCCCAGGTCTGTATGTACCCATCTGCCTCAGCCTTTCCTAGGTGGAGCATTTTGCAGGTGGTTGCCAGGGTCCTGTGGATGTGGAGGTCTGTCTTACTTACCCAGTCCAGGAATAAAGTGGATGAGTCAGAGTGCAGATGGAGACTGAGCAAATCAGAAGAAACTTCATTACAGAAAATGTCAGCAGCAATTTTGGTCCATACCACAGAAATTAGGCTCTTGACAAATGTTTGTTGAGACAAATTTATTTTCATTTATTCTCATCACTGTCTTTTTCTACCTTCTGTACTAAACATTGATTCTTCTCTGCAACTTTCTCAACATCTTCTTCTGGCACCTCCCGTACTACCTGCGGGGTAAGAGAAAACTTGTCATGAGAGCCCTTGAAGGGTTTAATAATTCTGGAGCTGTTTACTAAGGGAAAGACTTTTAAGTACCATAAAAGTTTTCTAGACTTTTTTGAGAGAGATGTATAGCAATCCCTTACTGTATATATATGGGAACCACTTTTCCTTTAAGAAAAGCAATAAATACCATCTCTCTCTTTGTTATGAGAAGATCCTTGAAGAGACTGGTTCTGGTGAGTATCCCTAGCTGTGGGTTTGCAGTTTACAAAGAATGGGTCAGAGCACAAGTGTGTGTAAATGCAGTCAGTGCAGCTGATGCCTGATGGTTTTTTTGTCTTTTCTTTTTATACACTTTTTATACATTTTTATACCTTTTCCCTTTCCTTATACCCTTTCTCTTTACTTGTACCCCTTACCCTTATATCCTGTACCCTTAGTACTGCATGTTTATAATTTTGTAGTCTGATATTAGCTTCGTTTAGGGGTTCTCTGAGGGGAGAAGACAAAACATTCCTACTATCTCNGGGGAGAAGACAAAACATTCCTACTATCTCAAAACTACAAACTCCAGCCTTGAGAAGTCTAACATGTTTTTAAACTAAACTAT